>SIJG01000047.1:0-44509 GCA_023374025.1 Heterodera schachtii
AACTTTTTTTTAAAAAGGTTTTTTTTTTCGAAAACCCGGGAAAATAATTTTTTTGGGCAAAAAAAAAAATTTTCCTTTTTTTTTTAAACTTTTTAAAAATTTTTTTTTAAAAGTTTTTGTTTTTTGCTTTTTTTGAAAAATTTCCCCTTTAGGGTTTTGGGTTTTTTATTTTTTAATTTTAAATCCCCGAAAATTTTTGGGAAATTTTCCCAAATCCCCCAGGTTTTTTTTCTTCCCTAAAAATAATTTATTTTTTTAAATTCAAAAATGGTGAAAAAACGTTTAAAAAATAAATTTTAAATTTTTTTTTGTAAACAAATTAACTAGAAAAAAGAAAAAAATTTTTTTTTGAAATCAAAAAAAAAAGGAAAGGGCCAATTCAAAACAAATTGGTTGTTAAAACCCTTTTTGGTTCGGGGTTTTTTTTTTTTAAAAACAAACCCGGACCAACCCGAAAAAAAAAAAAGACCCCCTTTTAAGGAAAAAGGAAATTTTAAGGTTAAAAGGACAGCAGGACGCTGTGTTTTGTTCTATTTTTTGAAAATTTACAGGACCAAGGACCCGGACCCTAGGAAAAGCTTGTACAGGATCATGTCCTGATTTCCAGTCTCTAATAAGGACAAATGCGAGGATTGAGTCCTTTTAATTAATTTGTACTTAATTTGTCCTTTAATTTGTACTCAGTTTGTCCCTTTATTCGCTAAATTTGTGCTCTTTGTGCCTTGTGTCCGTTCTCTCTCCCCACTTTTTGAAGTCCCGCCCAAAAAAAAATTTGAAACAGTTAATTCATTTCTCATTTCATCAATTTATAAATTTCCCCCCCCCCCCTCCCCCGCGGCGTTATTTTTGGGAGGGCAAAAACTTTACGACATTACGTTTTTGTTAAATCAATGTACCCACCGTCCAATTCATTATAAATTTACTCATTTATTCTCTCTATTTTTTGCCCTGGGTTAACCAAATTTTCTTCCTCCCCCACCCAATGGAATTTAAAAACAATTTAAAATAATTAAAACGGTAAAATTTTTCAAAAATTTGGTAATAAATTTTGTCTGGACCACCGAAACAAAAAAAACCGCAAAATATGATGATGTGCCTTCAATAGGCAACTCAACTCATACAAAAAAAAGATGAAAAAATATTGAAAATATTTTTTTGAAATTTTCTAATAAATTTTTTTGAACTTTTTATTAATTAAAAAAAAATACAATTGCCATTGACTCAAAAAACTCAAAAATAGGCCCTTGCGAAATTGAATTTTAATTCATGGCACGTGGGGGATACGGTGGATAGAATTTAAAATTGGTTTTGGGCATTATGGCACCTAACCGACTCAAATTATGGCTAAAAAAAAAATGCAAAAAATCGAAAAACACCGAAAAAATTTGAAAAACTTACTGAAACCCGTTCGAAAAAATTTGAAAAATTGTGTAAAAGTTGTTAGAACAATGATTTTTTGTGATTCAGAATGTTCGACTCGACCAATGCCCGTTGGGGCCTTTTCATCGCGTGCCACCCAATCCGGCACATTCTGATCAGTTTGCTGTTTGTCCTCGCACTGTCCATTCATCTGATCAATTTGCGAATTGGTAATTTTGCCGATGGGCCCAATTTGAATGGCATTTTAGTGCCAAATTTTAAAATAAAAACTTTTTTTTTCCACCACAGAATACGACATTCGGGCATCGTTTTCGCCAAAAAATTCCAAGGCAATGCGGTACGTTTTTAGTTAGCTATTGTTGCGGATCAGCGGGAAGAATTCTCGGCATTTTTTGAATGCTCGAGAGTCTTTGGCCATTTATGTTTTGGCCTGAGAATTTTTCCAGGAAAATTTGGCTTATAGAATTTTCGCAAATTTCATGTATTTTTCGGACAAGATTTTTTCGAGAATCGATCAAAAACGTCTGCTTTTGGCGCCGAATTCCCAGGCACCAAATTATTGGTCTCGAGTCTCGCCTCAAAAATGGCGATTAATTAATGAATTTTTACCCTGCTTTAGTGAAGAAAGAATCTATCAGCAATTCTACAACTTAAGCAATTCGCCGCTGCGCTCGTAAGTTTCCCTCTTTTTTTTTTTGATAATCGCTGATCACTGTGATCACATTCTTTTTTAATCACCGCTGATCATTCATTGGTCACTGCGTGATTAATCATTAATTGCTCATTATTGATCACTGCACTGAGGGATCATTGGTCGCTAATCATCACAATCGATCATTTTCACTATTTGATCATTAATCAAAGATCACTGGTGGGATCACTGATAGATCATTATCACATAGTTTCTTTTTTTTGATCAGATCATTTTTTTAATCACCGCTGATTACTGATACTAAAACTGAGGGATCTGTGATCACTTTTTTATCGTCCGATCTTTCATCAATGATAGATTATTGATCAAAAAATCATTGTAGGGCCATTGGTCATAAAGCATTGATGGCTCAGATCACTGATAAAAGTGAGAACACTGATCACTGATCGAAAGGGAATTGTCCCTAATGAACGAGAATTTGCCATATTTTTGGAATTTGAAAAGTGGCATTTTATTAATGCCATAATTTTGTTGCCAGTTTTGTGCTTTTCTCGGCAAAGGACGGCGGTTCCATGCTGCGCCCGGCACATCTGCGCGAGGTGCTTTCATTGGATGCCGAAGTGAATGGCCAAGTGTTGCGCAGGGACAGCACCACGGGGTACAATTAGTTGGGAGTCTTGGCTTGGTCTAATAAATGGGAAAATTTAGCGCTTCGAATAGCACCAGAAGGCCGAGTCGTTCGTGACTCTCGAATTGAAAAGCCATTACCCAGACTCGAGACTCCCGGCCTAATTAGGCAATTCCTCCTCTCACTCTTCCAAAAGCAAACAAATAAAATTTTATAAAAACACCGAATTTTTCGAACCTTTAAAATTCTTGTTGGCACAAAAACCCGAAAATGCTTCTAAGTTTGAGTTTTAATTCAACCTCGAGACTCTCGAATTTAATTGATTAATTAGGGGCCACCAAACTAAATTAATCATCATCATACCATCATACATAATTAAATTCCTTCCTTTAACAGAATGCGTGTCTGTGACCCGTTGTGCTCGCTGAATGGGCCATTTCATCTTGTTGCGGTAACTTACACACATGCCTTGGCATTTTCAATTATTGAATTGTTTTTGTTGGCTTTTTGTCCATTTAATGGAGAATGAAATATGCCAAAAATGTTCTAAAATTCATTCAAAAAAGCGTCAAATTATTGGCTAAAAACCAGTCAAAAACTGCTAAAATCCAAAACCCCCAAAATATGTGCTAAAATCCAAAAAGTGCCAAAATTTGTGCTTAAAATGGATAGAAATGCCGTAAAATTGTCAAAAGAGGCAATTTTTCTAAACTGTGCTTCAACATTATCTCCCACTTATTATTCGTACAAAAAAGAATTTTTAAAAGATTTATAAAAAATGTTTTTTCGAACAATTTTTGTCCTACCCATTTTGGCAACTTTTGGGGTCCTAAAAATAAATTCCTACTAATAATTTGACAAATATAATTTCGATGGACTTTGGCTCTAATTAATTGCGGATTTGTTCGGGATTCTGAATCCTCAAAGTTTTCTGAGCAGAAACTGATCAGTCAGAGTGATTGGTCCTTTCAGAAAGCGCTGCTCCCTTCCAACCGATCATTCCAATTGGGCGCCAATTTGTCCTCGTCGTCGTCGGCGCCACTGCTGCTCGACTATCCGATCGCTTCTTTCCATGGCAGTGATCTGTTCTTGGGTGGCCATATTCTTGGCGTTGAAACTGCCAGTAAGTTCCGTCCGATCACTGATCAGAAGCTTTTACCAAAAATCCGATTTTGAACAATAAAGCATAATCATTTCTTACAGGCTACCCGACTTTTGGGGATTTGCAACTTGGGGACCCGACATTTGGGGACCCGACTTTTAGGGACCCGACATTTGGGGATCGAACGTCATTTGGGGATCCGACACTTGGGGAACCCGACATTTGGGGACCCGACATTTGAGGATTTAAAAAAAAACAAAAAAATATATTAAAAAATTTAATTTATGTCCAAAATTAGACACAGATAATTCCATTGCATTGCAAGAAAAACAAAATAATATTTTTAAAAATAACTCTGTTTCCGGACTCACCGCAAGAGTAGCATAATTTTGAGCCCATACTAACCACAACACAATAGACAAATCAGAACACAAATTCGTTAAGGGCATTCAAAAAGTTCCAGACGTCTTTTCTGTCTATTGCGTACAGAAAAAAAAATGCCGACTTTTCTGTTTCTTATCTTTCGAGTGACTTTGTGCGGTGCTTTAAATTAATTTTGTAACAAATTAAATTTTAATGACTCACTTGCAAAGTAAATCTCAGTCCGGAAACAGAGTTAGGTATTTTTAAAAATATTATTTTGTTTTTCTTGCAATGCAATGGAATTATCTGTGTCTAATTTTGGACATAAATTAAATTTTTTAATATATTTTTTTGTTTTTTTTAAATCCCCAAATGTCGGGTCCCCAAATGTCGGATCCCCAAATGACGTTCGATCCCCAAATATCGGGTCCCTAAAAGTCGGGTCCCCAAATGTCGGGTCCCCAAGTTGCAAATCCCCAAAAGTCGCACCACGTTCTTACAGAACCGGTCATTCACCCTGAAAATTTTAGAAATTCAAAAATTTCAGCCTTTTTTAAGCTAGAAAATTCTGGTGAATTTTGAAAATACTTCGTAAAAATACATAAAATTTTTCAGAAAAAATTGTAAATTTTAATTACAAATAAAAAAAATCCACATAAATTTTTTGGAATTTTGAATCTTTAAACTTAAATTATAATTAAAAAATTATAAAATTTTCGGAGGGAAAGGCGGGGGCACAATCTTCTGCTCCAATTTCTGATCACTTCGATCTAATCAGTTTTTCTTTAATAATTCTGATCACTTTTGAATTTTCCTACACTTAACAGATCATACATTTGCCAACAACAATTCACGCATTGTTTCCGCTCAAAAGGTATTCATTATTTTGATGGTCTCTGCTTCAAATTGGCACACATCCAATTTCCCATTCACAGATCATTTTGTGGTATTTCAATCGGGCAGACACTGTGGAGACCAAAAAACGAATGAGAGAGGTGAGAGAGAGAGAAGGATGAGATAAGACAGAGAGAGAGAGAGAACGAGAGCGAGAAAGAGAGAGAGAGAGGGAGATAGATAGAGAGAGAGAAAGAGGGAGAGAGAAAGGGAGAGTGAGAGAGAAAGTGAGAGAGAGAGAGAGAGAGAAAAGAAAAGATAGGCTCCAGACCCGACTGATTAGAACTAACCTAGGGCTTGGGTCTTTTCATTAACTGATCAGAGAACTGTGTCATTCATTACTAACTGATCAAAAACCATAAAAACTTGATAACTTTGTTTTTTAAATATATTAGCTTCTCAGCATCTGATCAGAGCAAGGATTAAACAATCAGTGAAATTTACCAAAAATTTTTTTGTCATAAATGATCAGAATTTTTGATCATAGCGATTCAAATTAGTTCAAAATGATCAGAAAAACAAAGAATGTTTTTTGTGTTCAGCTGAACTTGAAGCTGTTCGACGAAGCCCAAATTGGGGACAGACTGAACGGCGTCAAGTTCGAGGTGTTCGGCGACGACATTGCCAACAGGTTGTTGTTGATGGTGATGAAGGGGGAAAAGCCGGTTCTGCTAATACGCCAAAATCTGAGGTGTGAAGCGAGATGATCCGTGGCGCCATCCAGGTGACTAATTAATGAATTAATTAGTTGATTAATTAATTAACTACTGTAACTAATCATTAGGGCTGGGAATTAATTAAATACAAATATTTTTGTGTTCTACGTGCTTTAATTATTTGAGAACAAGAGTTAGGACTTTTTTTAATACATATTTTGGGATTTTTATACACATTTTCGTTTTTTTTTTTTTTGCCTTTTTTCATATATATTTCTAAATTCCTGGGGATTTTCTAAAGAAATTTTTCTTAAATATCCAAAAACCCAAAAGTTCGCAATTTTTCATACATATTTTTTTAATAGTGATACATATTTTGAAAAAAGAATATCAAAAATTTTTTCAATTACCTAAAATTATTGT
This sequence comes from Heterodera schachtii, assembly GCA_023374025.1. Classification (NCBI taxonomy): domain Eukaryota; kingdom Metazoa; phylum Nematoda; class Chromadorea; order Rhabditida; family Heteroderidae; genus Heterodera; species Heterodera schachtii. Next base: position 6,099 of record SIJG01000047.1, read on the forward strand.
TCTTTACCCTAATTGGTTTTTATGGCATTTTTCTGCTTCTTCATTTTTTTCTAATAAATTTTTGTCCAAGAAAAGACTTTTTTTAATTTAAATACTTAAAAGGTTTAGAAAATAGATCGTAACAATCATGAATATATTATCGATTGATCAGTATTGGGTTTTTTTTGCAGAATACTACCGTATCATCCAAATTTAAACTTTGAAAATTCATTTAATCAGTTTTTCGATCAGAAAAATCGATCATACCAATCAATAATATCTCTGGATTGATCAGTATTGATTTTTTACACCCATCACCCATCATCATAGGCCACCATTCTGATGTCCATCGGCTTCATCCTGCTTCTGCTGTTTGTCACCTTCGTCATTTTCCGCCTGCTCTCCGCCAGCCCAGTGCCGTTGCTCTCTGTGCTTTGTGTGGTTGCGGTTGCCATTCTGTGCCCGCTGCTTTCATCGCTGGCCGCATTTGGCCTCTGCACATGGATGGGCAACCCGTTGTGTAAGCAGGGCCATGAAAACACGGGGGATTGGATTTGATTGGATTAATGTGCCACGGTCTCGCGAAAAGTCTCGGGCTTTCTGGAGACTCATTCTCGAGTCTCGGGTGCCACAAGACCCAGTCTCGACTTGTCTCGCGAAACGTCTTGGGTTCGGTCAGAGTGACAAAGCCCAGTCTCGGCTCGAAAAAAGTCTGGCTTAGCCCCATAAAAAGTCTCGGGGTTTTTTGTCGGCGATTCATTCTCGAGTCTCGGGTGCTACAAGACCAAGTCTCGACGACTCGAAAAAGTGTCGCAACTTTTTCTGACCAACTTTTGGATTACTGATCACTAAGGTCACCCATAAACTCTGATCTAAATTTCCCAATCAATATTACTCTGATTAATGCTCAAAAACGGAACCACTCTACCAAGCTGGGTACTGCCTGACTAAGGCACAGTAAGGAGAACTCCCGTTTGGACCACCCAATCGATCACATTAACCTTTCTATTTGATCCCCTCAAAATTCACTCTGATCACCGATCAATTTTGGTCGCGTTTGCTCGAGAACTTATGCGATTTGGTACTTCAAGATAGGTGCCCCAATTGCAAAAGCTCACTCATACATACTTTAAATTTTGGATCCCTAAATCCCTCCCCCTCCCCAATTTTGATCATCGCAATTCATAGATACGATCATGTGCGTCACCCCGTTTTTGATCGCCGGCGTCGGCGTCGACGACGCGTTCATCATGCTGCAGTCGTGGCAACATCACCGTGCGATTGGCTGTCCTCGGCAGCGGCTTTCACTCGTCATGGTCCATGTAGGCTTTAAACTGGAGTTGGACTTGCAGAAAATTTTGCGGGGATATCCCGACAATTAGGCCATTTTTACGAGCATATCCATGGCCCCGATAATTTGGCCATTTTTGCTGGGATATTCATGACCCTGACTTTTACCATTTGCGGGGATATCCCTGACCCCGACAATTTTATACCATTTTTGGAGGAGATACCCAGACAATTTTGCCCATTTAAGGGGGAGGGGGGGGGGAGGGTATCCCCGACTAGAACATTTCCTAATCCTGTTCAAATTTGCAACTTTTTGGGGATTGCCTGACCCCGTTTGGCCATCCATGGCTTTTCCGGTATTCTCGATGCTTATTGGGATGTTATTAAAATGTTGGTCCAATTAGTAATTGATCAGCCAATCAATCAATCCCTGATCCATTTTCTCCGCCTGACTTTTCAGGTGGGCCCGTCCATTACGATCACTTCGCTGACCAACACAATTGCTTTCGGCATTGGCTTCTTCACGCCCACGCCGCAGATGAGCCTGTTCTGTCTCTGCACTTCGGTCAGTTGAGACGGCATTTTTTTAAGACCAAATTTTAATGCCAAAAAAATGATTTAAAAAATTTTAAAATACCGTTTTTTCATTAAAATAAATATAAATCCGTGCAAACAAATTTTTTTTATTTAATTAAAAAAGATTTTATTAAAATCAATCTTTTTTTGAAAATTTTTTGAAAATTTGCAAGCTAATAAAGAACACATAAAGCAAACCAATCAAATGTTATCAAGAATTTTGAGCAAGGTTGTAAATAAATTTTGTCAAAATTTTCCATTTGATGGGTTTTTTGGAGTAACGGCCATTTTTTTTTTTGTAAAAAAATAATGAAAATTTTTTAATACAAAATGACTCTGAAATTTTTTTTTTTAAATTTGGTCTTGGGGCTGCCAGGCTCGTTTCAAGACGTCCCCCCCCCCCCCCCCCCGAAATGAAAAATCAAAAAATTTTCAAGCAAATAATGGGCAAAATTTTTGAAGGTTTTGCATGTTTTTTTTTATCATAATTGATTAAAAGTCTAAAAAAAAGTTTATTCCCTGCTGCGCCCCGCCTGACTCCATTTATCCATTAGTTTTTGAAAATTTGGCCCAAAAAGGCAAAAATGTGTCATTTTTTGACACACAAATTGAAAACATTGAGTTAAAATATGTTTAAAAAAGCTTAAAATATTTATTCCTTTAATGATGCACATAAAAATTTTTAATTTCAACGCAAAATGTGTTTTTTGAGTTTTTTTCTTCAAAAAATAGAGCAAAAAATAATCTCTAAAAATTAATAATTAAATTTTCCACAAATGAATGAAAATGATACGTTAAATATAGCAAAACAAAAAGTTGGGACATTAATAGATGAAAACTGTGAATTTTCCTATTAATTTTGGTCTTCAGAGAATTTTTTAAAGTGTTATAAGCTTTTGTGGGGCATCGCTAATCGCCGTGCAAATGGCGCAGTCGTTACTGACACAGACACTGTTGAGCGCGTATTTTGGTTCAAACCCGCGTGCACGTGCAAACTTTTTTTTTAAAAATTCAAATTAATTTTTAAAACCATAAAATATCCCTTATAAATTGGTAAAATTTAAATTTTCCGATTTTTTCATGAAAAAAACCGGTTCAAACAATTTTTCGCGGACAATTTGAGTTTAATTGCAAAAGAATTAATTTTTTTTTATTTTTTATTACAACGCAGAAAATTTTTCAATTTTTTTTTCTTAAAATTTTTGTTTAAAAAAAAATTCTAGTCAAAAATTACTTCATAAAAGCGAAAAGATTGATAAGTTTTAACTAATCAATTTCGTTCAAAAATTCAAAAAAATTTACTCGTTTTTAAGAAATGTACGAAAGGATCTTTTTTAATTATTTGATTTTTTTTTTATTTCAAAAGTTTCAGTGCCGGTGCGAAAAAAAACATAGGAATTTGTTGTAGATGACAAATTTTTGCCATTTTTATGCTCACAAATCAACATTTCAAAAAACTGTGAAAAAATGTGGGGAAAGGTCGGAGACGAAGGGAAAAGAGAGAGGCGACTTCGTAAAGGCGAAGCGAATTTAAATAATTTAACAAAATCCTTTTAAATGTAGCCAATTTTGTACAAAAAATTTACGAAATTGAGTAATATTTCGTTTTTTTTTAACCAAATAGGACTTCGTTTTTTATATGATTTTCATAACAAATTGCACTCCAATTTTCAAAAATTTTCCGGCGGCGCCTATCGGCACCGCCGGACCCCGCCACCCCCCCGGTTCTCCAAAGTTTTTTGGAAAAAGCGCGCCGCAAAAAAACCGGTTTTGAAAAGAAAAAAATTTTGGCCCGAAGAGCAAAAAAAAAAAAATTGCTCTTCGCGAAATTGTTTCTGGTTACGGGCCTGAAGAGCACTTCGTAAATTTTCGTCTCCGACCCCCCCTCGACCCCCCCTGGACTTCGTTCGTATGAAGTCGTGTCGACCCCCCCCCCCCCCCCCTACTATTTCATGTATGATTGTGCTCTTTCTTTTTTTAAAAAACTTAATTTTTTTTTTAATTTTTTTTCGAAATTTCTTACAGTATTTTTTTTTAGAAAATCAAAAAAAAATTTTTCATGTAATCTCTCAGATTGCCGTGTTCATCGACTACTTGCTCACCTTCACGCTGCTCTGCCCTGTGGTTGTTCTGCTCTCCTCCCACCAGTGTTCCGCCGTTGTCGTTGCAGATGATGACCAGCAGCAGAAGCATCCGCCGCTTCTTCTCACCGCCGCCGCTTCTCCGCCTGCCGTGCCATCATCCGCTGGCGATACCGAAACCACCGGTGGCAAAGTGCCACCGCCCGCCGCTGCGCTTCCGTGCCGTCCCGCGTTCATGCCGTCGTCGCCGCGGTCGTCGCCGCTTCATCCGACGCCGCCGCCATGGGTGCACCGCTATGCGCGCTTCCTGCACTCGGCACGAGGCCGCCTGGCGGCACTGTGTGTGGCCGCGCTGATGTACGCGGTCGGCACAAGCGGAGTGCTCAGGTGGAAGGCGGGAAAAGCAAATCCTTGCGTCAGCGTGCCGGTCAGCGCCGTGCCGTGCACCTTTTGTGGTGCCGACAGGCACACCCCACCGCCGGGGAAATTAAATGCCAAAATATGCAAATAAATTTTACAATTTTTTGTCCAAAAATTTCTTGAAATTCGACTCATTAGCTAAAAAATGGTTAACTATAGATATAATAAATTAGTTTATTAAGGAAAAAAGACAACAAAAAAAAGAAGCGAAATTTAATAATTTTATGAAATAAAAGAAAATCGAAAATTTTAAAAATAGTAGAAAGATTAAAAGGGCCGATATAATTGAGGGGCCTTTTTAATAGAGATTTTTTTTTGAAAAACGTCCGAGATATCAGCAATCACCGGGATTTCAAAAATTTCGAAAATTTTGCCTGATTTTTTTTTTTGAGGGAAAATTCGATGTGCCAAACTCTGAAATGTTTTAGACTCAATTCGTCTTTTGAGCCGTCCAAGGCGTTCCCATCCGACTCGCCGTTGGCCAGCTCAATGAGTTCGCTCCGTGAAGTGTTCGAGGAGTTCTTTCCCATCCAAGGTGAGAGTGATCAGATTGTCTGATTAGTGATTAGAGTGAGTGATCAGTAGTGATCATTGCTTATATTCTTCTTAAATTAAGTGATCGTCAACCGTCCCCCAAACATCTCTGATCATGCTCAGGTAGGTGTACTTGAAATTGACATTTTCCAAAAATAAAAAAAGTGTTGCTCCGCTCGGACTGATCAGTAGTGATCACTCGAACAAACTCAGCATTTCTGATCAGTTATATGCTGGGGAATTGGACTGGATATTTGCTAAAGAAAAAGTTTTTATGCCTCCATATTTCCATCAAAAATTGATGACTTCTTGAGCTATAGAATTCTAAAAAAAAATTCAACATTTAAAAAAACTTGGTATAATATTCGAAAAATTTTGAATCGGCGATTTTCCTGAAAATTAACTATCGGACCGGACCATCCAATGAAAACCAAGCAAATTTTGGGATAAAAATGCTGAAAAATCGCGTCAAATGTTTGACTTTTCCATACGGCATCTATCAGGGATGTGTCGAAATGCCGATTTTCCGATTGCCGAAATTTTTGGGCCGAGTCAGAATTCTGATTGCCAACTTTTCGATGAAAAAAACGAAAAATTTCGGCAATTTGTTGAGGGAGGATTGGCATGCTTTTCCATGTGACAAAATTTGACCCAAAAATAATCATTTTAGTGCAAGCATTATTGTTTTTTTAACATTTTATCTACCGTATTCCATCCCCCCCCCCCTCTTCTACAGTATGCCGAGTTCAACGCTATGGTCGCTCAGCTGGAGGCACTGCCCGAGAGCTGGGGCGACCGGCGCACGCTGCTTTGGCTGCGCCAATATGAACAGTTTGATCGCCGTACCGACAAATTCTGGCGCTCACTTGGCTTCGCCAAGCACCGCCAATACAGTCCCGGCTATGAGAATTTGGCATTTTTTCTCGACCAATTAGGCCATCCCCCGGCCATCAAAACGGAGAAGGTCGCGCAAGCCGATGGTGTTGCCAAGGTAGAAGCGGCGTACTCCGTATCTTTCCCGTCCCCTGGAAATATTAAAAAAAAATACTAAATTTAAAAAATTTTCAAAAAAATCTTAGAGAATTTTACAAAAAAAAATTCTAGAAAAAAAAGTTTTTGATAAAGTTTTAAGTCATTTTTTGTAAAAGTTTTTTGGATAGACTTAGTAATTCAGCATATATTTAAAAAAAAATCGCTGATGTCTATTTTTTTCTTGGAATTTTCTTATAAAATCTTCTAAGATTTTTTTGAAAAATTTCTAAATTAGGAAAAGAATTTGAAATTTTTTGGATTTCTGTTGAATTTTCTTTCAAAATTATTTTGAAAACCCAAAAATTCATCAAAACAAACTTAAAATCAACGGCTAGGTCCCAAAACCGGCAAATCTCTGGTTATATGTAGTTACAAAAGTTGTACCCTCGCTCGGGATCGGCTCTCGGCTTTCGTCAAAATCCATCAATCGTGCCCTAATCCCGCTTCCCTTAACATATCCATCAAATCTCGTGCAAAATCCCCCCCCCCCCCACCCTCCCTCCCAGGACAAGCAGCTGCGCGTCACGGCATTCCAGTTCACCATTGTGGTCCGGCACATGACCGAGTGGTGGAACCGGGCGGTGGTGGAGGAGAAAGTGCGCGCCATTCTCGACCGCTTTGCCCAGTTCAACGCCACGCTCCATGACGGCGACGCGTTGGTGTCCCATATGAATTGAAATCCGAAATTTTACCATCCTTCATTTTAATTTTCGAAATTTTACAAGCCCCATTCACCCAGGGGCAAAAAATAGTGTCAGAGGAATTGGGTCGGGCCTGGGGGCATGCCCAGTTTCCCGAGCTAAGAAATTTCCCCTGTTTTTTTTTTTGGAAATTCGTTCTTGCGGATAGCTTTCGACTCGGGGCTCAGTGAACCAAGAATTGGGTCAGACAAGAAAATATGAAAAATATACCTCCCTAATGGTCAAAAATTTTCAGGAAATATTCCCAAACAGGGAAAATTTTGAAAAATTTCATGGTTTAAAAATTTTCAATAATTTTGTACTCAATTTTTAGAACTTATTCATCCATATTATACATAGTCCACAATACTTGGGTTTTTTTTTCTTGTCAATCCCAGAGTCTCTCTTAATTACTCTCATTAAATATTTTTTTTTTGAAATTTTCCCGATCAACTCATTTCCAAAATCTCCCCCCCCCTATCGTAGTGCCATCCTGAACATGTTGTTGACCGTCAAAAGTGATCTGATCGGCTCCATCGCGGTCACCATCGTTTGCATGGCGGTCGTCTGTTCCCTGTTCATCTACAGTCGACTTGGCGTCGGTGCCATTGCGCTGTGCATCACCTCAATTTGCTTCAGTCAGTCTTCGTCAATGCTTTTTTTATTTTATGGCATTTTGTGCCATTTGGCGCTTTTTGTCTCTCATTCATTTCATAAATGGCATTTTTCAGCGCTCGTCGGTGTACTCAGTTGGTGCGGCGCTGACTTGGACCCGGTGACAATGGTAAGAAGCTTAAATTGATGATCAAAAAGAGTGTTTGTAGCCATGATATATGTATAACGGATATGGGGTTTGATCATTGATCAATTTATTGTATCGATTAAATGATGCGTCAGTCATCGATTGAATCAAGGCTGATTTGATCAACTGACTGATCATACTTTTCCTGAACTTTAATGACAGTACAATGATACATTATCAAACCGATTCAATCGTTTTGGCTAAAACTAATGGATTGGGTTGCTTCACCTGCACTGTTACACTGCAAGAAAATTTTAATTGTTTTCTTTAGTAAAAAAAAAAATCTAAATAACTTTAAGCAAGGACATAAAAAATTTTTAATTAAAAATAATAAAATAAAAATATATTTTGAAAAATCTTTATTTTCGATTGGTACCATGTTTTGTTTCAATCGATTTGTCCCTCCGATCATTACTGATCAGATTGGTTTGATCATTTTGATTGCTTGTATTAGTGTGATCATTTCAAATATGCTTTTAATGTCCCCCACCATTAGGTGGACGTGCTGTTGGCCACCGGATTTAGCGTCGATTACACGGCCCATGTTGCGCACCAATATCACACCAAGAAGGGCACAAGCACTGACCGAATTGCGCACAGTCTCCATGGTAAGTAAATGATTTGTTTTCTTGATTAAAACTATTGAGAGAGAGTTCTCGAAGCGAGAAAAAATTTTTTATGATTTTTTTACAAAAAAAATACAGTAAGAAGTTTAGAAAAATAAAAAAAACAAAATTAAAAAAGGCCTGAGGTTTATATATATTATATATATATATTTTTTTTTTTTTTGAAAAAAGACATTTTTAAACCCTGCATTTATTATTTAACTTTTTTTTTTGTAAATACCCTGTAGTACCGTATTTAGGAAATACGAGATACGGTAATAGGACACGACATGAAATTTTAAGCGTGCTAATTGGAATGGAAAAAAACGAATAAATATTCATGTAATATTTATGGTTTTTAAAATCTTATTTGAGTTTCAAAAAAGCCAGTTTAAAAAATGAAAAAATTTTCAAACTAATAAAAAATGATTTGCGTGCGTGCGGCTTTGAACCGAAGCAAGCTCAGACAGGGTCTTCAGAGTCATTAACAACTGAGCCGTTTGCACTGCATGCACTCCAAAAAGACCCTTAATTTGTTCTCTTTCTTATAAATCTTTAAAAACATTTTCGAAACACAGCATCTTAATTTCCAAAAGCAGAAAAATTAGTTTTTTTTTTCAAATATTAAGTCCAACTTTTAAAAAAAATTAAATAAATATTTTTAATAGAACCAAAAATTAAAAAAATAAATTTTACATTGAAATTTATTTATCAAAATTTATGTGCATTTAAAAATAAATATTTTCGTGCTTTTTCTTATTTTACTCAATATTTTCACTAGAACCCGGACTTTCAGGATTAGAGAAGATTTGACTCGGGTTGGTGGATTTGCGGGATTACAAATCCTCTTTTTCAGGACTCCTGATCCAGGTCAATTTTTCAAAAATATACCCGGATCAGGATCAGCAGGAGTCTTGAAAAATGCTGACAAGCCCGCGGTCCCGTCCGTGCTCTAATATTCATGCCCTCGGGGGCAATGTTGGATTTCAATTGCGATTGAATTTTCATTTATCATGATTTATTTTAATTAATTAAGCCCCCCACCCACCCCTGCTTTTTTTTTTGTTGAACTGATGATCATTATAACCCGTGTTCTTTTACAGAAATGTGCCCTCCAATGCTTCAAGCCGGTTGGTTGTTTGTTTGGTTGACACGAGTGGGAGGGAGTCAAGGGCCTTTTTTCAAAAAAAATTTTTTCAAAGATTCTAAGTTTGAAATTTTTTTTTTTTTGGAATTTCTGCGGCGAGATTTTGTCCCGGCGAGATTTCGGCGGCGAGATTTTGTCCCGTCCCCCTCAAGGGCCATTTTTTTTTAAATTTTGAACATTTGTAGGGACCATCGGAAAATTTTTGAAATATGGCCTCCACTTTTTAACAGATTTCGTTTCGATTAAAATGGTCAATTCTGTGGGTTTTGGGATGAATTAAAAAAAAGTGTTTAAGTGAATTTTGGGGACGGTGCCAGAGAAAATTTCGAAAATTTTGACGAAATTTGTTCGGGAAATGTCTACTTTTTCAGGAATTCTCCTATTTTTTAATAAAATTTTGTTTATCATTTTGGGAGGTGGAATTTTGAAACATGGTCCCATTTAACAATTGGTTTTGATTAAAACTGGCTAATTCTATGGGTTTTAGGCTGAATTGAAAAAAGAATTTAGGGGATTTTCGGCGGTGTCAATTAAAACTTCAAAGAAAATTTTGAGAAATTTAACGTAATCCATGACTGATCTTTGGTCTTTGGCCCCCTATTTAATTGGCCCCAAAAATTTGTGCCAGGAATTTCCACCGCTTTGTGCATGTTGCCGTTGGCATTTGTGCCCACCTATGCAATTGTGGCATTTGCCAAAACAATTTTTGCCGTCATTTCAATTGGCCTTCTTCACGGGCTTTTCCTGCTCCCTGTACTTCTGTGTGCCCTGCCGGCAGAGAAGCGGAACCAGCGAAAGAGCAAGGAAATGGAAGAGAGGAGGAGAGAAAGGGGAGGAGGAGGAGGGAAACAGGAAGAGGAAGAGAGACTGGGCGAGGAAGAGAGAGAGTAAAGGACGAAAAGAGGAGAATGGAGTAGAAGGAAGAGAGAAAAAGAGGAAGAAGATAGAGAAAGAAGGAGAGAGGAAGAAACGAGAGACTGGTGAAAAGGAGAGAGAGAGAGAGAGATTGGAGGGGAGGTAAAAAAGGAGAGGAAGAAGCGAGAGACTGGTGAAAATGAGAGGTTAAAGTGCAGAAACAATGAGAGGCAAAAAATGGACTCAAATGAGAGACAGAGAGAAAAGGAATTGAAAAAGAGTTAAGGAACGGAGAAGGAATAAGAAAAAGAGGAGAAAACACTGGAAGAAAAAAAACGCATAACCTCATCAAAAAAAAGCGTAATTTATGTGTTAGCAGCGGCAAGGACATAGCAACACAAATCCCCGAAAAATTTTTAAAAATTAAAATTTATTTGAGAAAATAATGTTTAAATTAGAGTAGCACGGGACCGGGACCGGGACCGGGTCGGGAAATCCCGGTTTTTTCAGGTCCCGGTCCCGGTCCCGGTCCCGGTTTTTGAAAAAATGGAAATCCCGGTCCCGGTTTTGCCAGTCCCGGTCCCGGCGGGACTAAATAAGCACTGGTAAGAATGGGGGTCTGGGTGAGAAAAGAGAAGGGAATTGGTGAGAAGGAGAAATCTTTGAGAAAAAAATTAATTATTTATTTTATATATTGCCTTGTTTTTCACGTCGTTATGTGGTCTAGTGGCTAAACCTTCTGACTTTCATTATTTTTCGCTTGGGTTCAATTCCCCACTTGAACAGAATATTTTTTATATTTTCTTTACCATTTTTGTAATTGAAATTTTAATTAATAAATAAAATATTCCAAGTTTATTTTTATTTAATTTTTAAACAGTAACAAATTAACCAAATATTGGTCATTTTTAACAAATTCTGTTAACATATTTCACTCAACATTTCAAAATTTTTCCGGCGGCGCCTATCGGCACCGCCGGACCCTGCCGCCCCCTCACCAATGTTCCCAAAAGTTTTTTAGAAAACAGCGCCACAAAAACAGCGATTTAAAAGCAAAAAATTTAATAAATTGTTAATTTATTAAAAAATCCAGAATTTTGGGACCCAGAAAATTCCAAGATTCCAGATTCCCCCCCCCCCGAAATGAAAATTTTTAAAAACTTTCCAGAGAATAATAGAAAATTGTTCGAATTCCTCCCCTAAAAGAAAATTAAAAAATTTTATGGGTACCTTTTTGAATTTAGGTAATTTTCGTAACAAAATTCACGAAAATTTTTAAAATTTTTTCAAAAAAATTTTCTCTTGGGAAAATTCCCGGTTGGTCCCGGTCCCGGCTTTTCTTGCGGTCCCGGTCCCGGTCCCGGACGAAAATCAAGGTCCCGGTCCCGGTCCCGACTTTTCTAGTCCCGGTAAGTCCCGGTCCCGGTTTTTGTCAAAAATCCCGGTCCCGTGCTACTCTAGTTTAAATATATTTTTGTGCTTTTTTATCATTTTTTATTTTCAAGTTTTTTCTCACCCCTCGCGCTACGTCCTTGGCATTAGCAGTACAAATTTGTTTGTTTTTGAATTGTTTTTTTTCGCGCACCCACCCGCACAACAAAATGCCATGATCATTCCCAATTAATCAATGTTTGAACGAATTAAATAAAATTTATTTTCAACAATGTTTATTGATGGAGCAATTAATGATAAGGGAATTATATGAATATTTAGTTAAATTTCATTAAAACGGTAACGTTACATTTTTGTATCATTCAAACGCTCTTAACATGCTCTATTAGCCTAATAAAAAACGAAAAGATTTTCAAGCCTGGAAAAAAATTTTTAAGTAAAAACTTACAAAAATTTCGTCTTTTCGCAATTTTCATGTATAACTTTTTTGGTAATTGTCTAATCGCGAAGCAATAGCTTTGAAAAAGCTTCTAAACATGTTAAGCTTTCGAATGATACCAACAATGTTGGATTTGGATGACAAAGAAAAAAGTATAGCCTTAATGTCGCTTCTTAGGGGTGTATTTTTCGTTTTTATTGCATTTTTATTAATAAATTTTGGGTCAGTTAGGCAAAAATAGTTTTTTTTTTCAAAAATTTTTTAAAAGCCAAAGAATGGCACAACAGCCGACAAACATTGGCACACCGAACAGACTAAAAAATGAGAAGGAAAAGGGTAAATGTCGAGAAGAAATGGACAAAACGTACAGAATCATTTTAGAAGCAATTGTCAGGGAGAAACAGTCGAAGAAAGAGAGATGAAAAGAAATAAATGGCGAATAGAAAATAATAATGAAAAGTGGCGGAGGAGGTGCAGCAACTTTTATACTAATTTTTATTGGTTCATTTGTACGCTTTTGCATTTTCCAATTTTTTCGCGACTATAAAGCCCTTTCCTCTCCACATTTTCTTTCATTTTGCTCACTTTATTTAAGTCAAATGAGTTTTTTTGTTTTGCTGACTCTAAATGGCTTTAAAATGACTTAAAAATGTTCTTTTAACATGTACATTTTGTTACTTTTTTGACTTTTTGAGGTAAAATTTGAAATTCATTGTTTTTGAATTGTTTTTTTTTCGCGCACCCACCCGCACAACAAAATGCCATGATCATTCCCAATTAATCAATGTTTGAACGAATTAAATAAAATTTATTTTCAAAAATGTTTACTGATGGAGCACCTGATCCCGATTCCTTATAGTCTTTCGCAAAATTTAATTTTTTAATAAATCGAAAAATTTTTATACTAATTTAGCTTTAGAAACAGCAAAAGATTTTTATATAGTATCCGGGTTCCTTAATCCCACATCTGTTTTTTCCACGTTTCTTTCTCTATTCATTCCCCATTCGTTTCTGTGGCTGTTTGGTATGATCCAGTACTGCCTCGCATGCTCAAGCCATTCAGACCCAAATCAGACAATTGTCTTGTTGGCCTCCTCGTACTCATTCTGACGGCAGTCGTAAATGAAGCTGGTGCGTAAATGCCTAAATAGAAGTTAAGAAAAATAAAAAATTGTTACGTTTATTTTTACAACTTATTATGCTTTGACATACGAGCAGAGATTGGAAGGCGTTCAGCAGTCAGATAATCCATTAGTTGTTCGTAGTTTTGAAGAGTCCCATACTTTTCGGCCTTGTAAAGGAAGTCATCCCGCTTTGTTCGCGTCAGAGCAACTTGGCTTGATGCTCCGCAATGGCCTGGTTTGCCCGTACCATCAAAATAGCGTACAGTTTTGAATGATATCTTACCCATTGCGTTCTCCATATGAACTCCATTGAACGCTAAAAAGGAAGGCGAAGGGATGCAATCGACCAAGTACTGTGGCGAGAACGCCTTTAGCCTTGCCGTTTCGCCAATGCGACTGTCCATACGAGGAATGTTCGGATAAAAAGATTCCTAAATTATATAAACAAACAAGTGCCATGGTCTATGATTCAAATAATTAAATACTTGTTAAAACAAATTCAGTTAAGAATAATAAAAATTCTCAAATAATTATAAATGATTTTTGAATTATCATGCCATTTTTTCAAAAAATTCTCATGATCTGTTTGAAAACATTTTTACCTTGGTCGCCGGGCTATGCAATCCGACGCTCTCTTTTTGTTGAAACGCAAATCAATAACAGTTAGTCAATCGGTATCTTCTTGATGTGCCAGTAGACAGCACAAAGAAAATATCTCTATATTTAAAAATTAGAAATTAAATAAAAATAAATTTGGTCGGAGAAAAAGAGCAGGGGTTGGTTTGGTGCCCGTGTTTTGGTGCCCCCATGTTTTGGTGGCCATGACCGTTTTGGAACTACGGTTGGATTTTAAATTTTTGTTTGAATAATAAAAAACATGTATTTTTGGATTTTCTGGTTCGTTAATCACAAATTAAATTGGAAAAGTGAATTGAAGGAATAAAAGGGAGGAAGGAATTGGTTGAGCGAGGGGACAAATCGATAATTGGTCGGTCAAAGAAGGACCAATGATCAACATTTTTTGACTTTGGATCGCCTCAAAACTTAACTAAAAAAAAGAAAGATAATCAAATAAATAAAAAGCCATCCCGTTGAAAATTTAAAAAATGAGATATATAATATTTAGGGATTCCAAAAAATTCTTATTAACGCTTTTTAGGTAGCAAAACACATAAAGACACAGAAATTTCAAATGTAAATGAAATATTAAATATTTTAGCTTTTTTGAATAATGACAAATTTTAAACCAAAAATTTTTATTAAGAAAAAAAAAATTAATTTTCGGGATAAATTTTTGGGAAATTTTTAAATCTTCGAGTTGTGTTTTCTGGAATTTTTCGGGCCATTTCTTAGCGGTGTATTAAGTGAACAGAAAATTTAGACATTTGCCTAAAAATGGAGTCCCTAATAATAATATTAAAAAATTGATCCAAATTTAATCGAATTGAAATATATTAGCGGCTGAACATCCCCCTGGCGCCCAAAAATGTGCGTCCAAATGTTCCTGGCCAAACGGGGCGAGAGAGAATTGCTGATAAGATAGCTTATTAATTGATCAATTAACTCTTTCAATTTCATTTCAGTCATACATTAACTTTGATAATGTAAAAGATTATTACTCAGCTATTGAATGGAAGAAATGGTCCTAGTGCATTATTTTTCAAATTATCAAAAAAATGCGCGAACATTTACAGAAATTGACGAGGAAAGAGGGCGAGGGACGTGCTGGGACGAAGTCCGAATAGGGCAAGTAATTAAATTTAATTTAAAAAATATTAAATTTTTCATTTTTATATTTTAAAAATTTATCTTTTTAATCTAGAAATTTATTTTGAAATGGTTATTTGTTAATGCGTAAATATGTATTAATTTACAATTATTGTCATGTGTTTACGACACTCCCATTTTATTCCGTAATTTTGTCAAATGGCTGTTAGTCTTAAATGATCTTGGTATCAAAAAATGCCTTAGTCGAAATCAAGCCCGTAGCCAGAAAAAATTTTCGGGGGGGGGGGGGGGGGGGGAATCTGAAGACTTTTTTTTTTTGCTCTTCGGGCAAAAAACTTTTTCCAGTTATCTAAAAAAATGCTGCGCCCGAGAGCAAAAAAATAGGAATTTGTAGCCATTTTTGCGCCAAAAAGTGTCAGATTTTTACAATTTTGGGCTAAAATGCCGAAAAAACAAAATTAAAACGGGGTCCGGCAGTGCCGATAGGCGCCGCCGGGAAAATTTTTGAAAATTTGAGTGCAATTTGTTACGAAAACTGCCTATAAAATTCAAAATGTACCCATAAAATTTTTCATTTTCGTTTGGGGGGGGGAATTCGAAATTTTTTTACATTATTCGCTGGAAAATTTTAAAAAATTTAATTTCGGGGGGGGGGGGGGGGAATTCCCCCCCCCCCTGGCTAGGGGCCTGGTCGAAATCTCAGTTGACTTATTTCGGCATTTTTTTATGCCATTGTGCTTACCGAAGGAAAAAATTTAAGTTTTTCTATACTGAATTCTCTACAAGATGCATGAGCCATGTCCCAATCGGTTAGTAGTAGCCGAGTTATAAATATAGAGATGGGAATTTAAGCACAACATCCCGCAAAATAGCATTAATAGGCACAAAAATAGGCAAATAAAATTTTTTTATTAATGCTTTTTAGTAAGAGCCCGGCGGGAACGGGAATCCCGCGGAAAAAGCCGGGATTCCCGTTCCCGTCCCGCTCTTTATCTATTCCCGTTTCTCGTTCCAGTAAAAATTTTTTACCGGGCTCTACTTTTTAGGTAGTAAAACACATAAAACTTATTTAATTTTGATTATGGTTTTTGATTTTTAAATGAAATTATTATAGGTTTTTGAATAGGACAATTTTTAAACAAAATTTTTTTATTAAGAATAAAAAAAATTATATTTACGTATTTACGTGAATCATTTTTTGGAAATACCATCCCTATTGATTAATTAATCATTATTTATCATTTAATATTTTTTTAATTAAATTTAATTACTTGCCCTATTCGGACTTCGTCCTAGCACCGGCGAGTGAGGTTTTTTCTTGGGGTACGGTAAACTCGCAGCCGCAAACTCGCTGATGGCTGACTCGCCTCTGAGCCAACTCGCCAATGGTTGACTCGCCGATGAGCCAACTCGCCGATGTGCCAACTCGCCGATTGTTTACTCGCCGATGAGCCAACTCGCCGATGTGCCAACTCGCCGATTGTTGACTCGCCGATGGTTTATGAATTTAATTTTTGGGGCCTCGGAATGCCATCCCTGTTTGCACGGCGAATGTAATCCACTCCAAAATGACTCTTAATTTGTTCTTTTTTTTTATAAATCTTTAAAAACATTTTGGAAAACATTTTGGAAACACAGCATTAATTTCCAAAAGCAGAAAAATTAGTTTTTTCAAATATTAAGTCCAACTTTAAAAAAAATGTTTACTCATATTTTTAATAGAGCCCAAAATTCAAAAAACAAATTTTACATTGAAATTTATTTGTCAAAATTTATGTGCATTTAAAAATAAATATTTTATGCTTTTTAAAGATATTTTCTTCAATATTTTCAAGTGAGCATTGACTTTTGAAAAATTCTGGATCAGAACCAGGATTAGAGAGGATTTGACCCGTACCGGATTTACGGGATTAATCCTGTTTTTCGGGACTCCTCCTGATCCGGCGTCACCCTGATCAGGATCAGCAGGAGTACTGAAAACCGTGACAAATCAGTCCTGCCCGGACTATAATATTCATCGAGGGGCAGTGTTGGGTTTTATCGCGATCGAAATTTATCATTTTTGATCGGGATTTTTTGAAATTATTACAATTTCAGTCTCCACCCCACCCCCGCCCCACTTTTTCCTGATCACGACAAGCGGATTATGTATATCTGATAATATTACCCATGTTCTTTTACAGAAATGTGCCCTCCCAATGCTTCAAGCCGGTTGATTGATGTTTAGTTATTGACAGGAGTGGGGGGGGGGGGGGGGGCCAAGGACCATTTTTTTTAAATTTTAAACATTTGTAGGGCCCGTCAGAAAATTTTTGAAATATGACCCACCCCTGCTTTTTAACAGATTTCGTTTCGATTAAAATGGTCAATTCTGAGGGTTTTGGGATAAATTTAAAAAAGTGTTTAAGGGGATTTTGGGGACCGTTTGCCAGAGAAAATTTTGACAAAATTTTTTTCTGGAAATGTCTACTTTTTCAGGGATTATCCCACTTTTCATAAAATTAAAAATGGCCAATCTATGGGGTTTAGGCTGAATTAAAAAAGAATTTAGGGGATTTCGGCGGTGCCAATTAAAACTCCAAAGAAAATTTTGAGCAATTTTAATGTAATCCATGACTGATCTTTGGTCTTTGGCCCCTTTTAATTGGCCCCAAAAATTTGTGCCAGGAATTTCCACCGCTTTGTGCATGTTGCCATTGGCATTTGTGCCCACCTATGCAATTGTGGCATTTGCCAAAACAATTTTTGCCGTCATTTCAATTGGCCTTCTCCACGGGCTTTTCCTGCTCCCTGTCCTTCTGTGTGCCCTGCCGGCAGAGAAGCGGAACAAGCGAAAGAGCAAGGAAATGGAAGAGAGGAGGAGAGAAAGGGGAGGAGGAGGAGGGAAACAGGAAGAGAGACTGGGCGAGGAAGAGAGAGAGTGAAGGACGAAGAGCGGGGAATTGAGTAGGAGGAGGAAGAGAAAAAGAGGAAGAAGGTAGAGATTGTAGAAAAAGAGAGAGATTGAAGAAGAGGAAAAGAATGAGAGGAAGAATGAAGAAGAGGAAAAGAAGGAGAGGAAGAAGCGAGAGAGAGAGAGACGAAAGATGGACTTAAAATGAGAGCCAGAGAGAAAAAGGAATTGAAAAGAGTTAAGGACTTGAGAAGGAATGAAAAAAAGAGGAGAAAACAATGGAAGAAAAAAAAACGCATAACCTCATCAAGAAAAAAGCGTAATTTATGTGTAGCGGCAAGGGCGTAGCAACACAAATCCCCGAAAAAATTTAAAAATTGAAATTTAATTGAGAAAAAATAATTTAAAAATTTTTACTATTATTTTTATCATTTTTTATTTTCAAGTTTTTTCTCACCCCTCGCGCTACGTCCTTGGCATTAGCAGTACAAATTTGTTTGTTTTTGAATTGTTTTTTTCGCGCACCCACCCGCACAACAAAATGCCATGATCATTCCCAATTAATCAATGTTTGAACGAATTAAATAAAATTTATTTTCAACAATGTTTATTGATGGAGCACCAAGCCTAGAAAAAAATTTTATTAAGAAAAAAGCTTCAAAAATTTCGACTTTTCGCAATTTTCATGTATAACTTTTTTGGTAATTGTCTAATCGCAAAGCAATAGCTTAGTAGAAAAAGCTTCTAAATATGTTATGCTTTCGAATGATACCAACAATGTTGGATTTGGATGACAAAGAAAAAAGTTATAGCCAACCAATCGTGCCGGGCCCAACTGAGGTGTACTGTGGACCAGGTCGTTTTCGCGCCAGCCGAGTTTTTGAACTATAACATTTTTTATTGTCAACCAAATCCAATGAATTGATGGAATTCAATTGATTGAGATCGGTGAGAATTGTCGGTGAAATGAAACGAAGCAAATTGTCCAAATCAACATCATCGTTAGAGCCCAAATGGCGAATATTTGTCGAAAAAATGTGCCAAATTTCACGAACAAATATGTCCAAAATCAGCTGCTGGTCATCCGTGGTGTGTGATGATGGAATCCACAACAACTTTAAATTGGTGCCTCTTTTGTCAAAAATTTGGTGATTGGCACGAAGAAAAGCGATGACGAAGTGATTAATGTAACTGTGAAAAGGGAAGGAATGCTTTCATTACCATAAAGCTTCTTAATTACTCAATCCGAAGGTGCTTAAAACATATTTTGCTGGGCAGCGGATGGTCGGGCAACGGAAATGGCACAAATTTTGTCATCGAACCCTACAGACAGTTTCGGTTTTGTTCCAATGCCCTTGCTTATTGCGATTCGTTTCCAAATTGTCAATTCGCTTTTGCCATCAAAATGTTTGTTCACCAACGCATTGAATCGTGGCGAAAGAAGTGCCATTTTGAGGCCGAGTTGGGTATGGTCAAAGGATGGCAAAATGTCCATCCAAACGTCGTTGCAAATCCAACTGAAATTGTGGGAAAACGTTTAATTAAATAAATGACGAATTTGTGACTTTTTACCGTCGGTTCATTTTGTGACAATTAGCACAATTTGGCCGAGTTCCGGATGATTTCACACAAAAAGAGCAGAAGAATTAGTGGTACTTTTCCGTTTTGGGACCAAAGTTTGAATTTTTTTTTAAATCAACTGCGGGCGCATAGAATTGCTAAAACTACGCACCAATCGGAGGCATAAATGGCCACAATTTGAGCTAAGATCTCTTCGAATGGGTCTCTGCCACGGGTTTTCACTATGCTATGGGAATGATTAATTACATTCCAATTTTTGAATCTGTTCAGCCGGCTTTAACTGTTGCCAATGGGCTCGAGGGATTGGACAATGTGCCAATGGGAGGCGAAAAATCATTGACAAAAACGGAAGGGATGGAAACATTTTGGCATAATTTGGCTATAACTTTTTCCTTTGCCAACCAAATCCAACTTTTTTGATATCATTCGATAGCTCTAAGTGTCCTCTATTAGCCTGCAAAATTGCAAAAAATTTTGTTAAGGTTCAAAAAAATTATGTTTTTTCTCAAAAATTCGTTTCAAAATTCAAATTTTCCCCTTCAGCAGTGCTGACCAAACCTCCAAATCTTTTAGCAAATTGCATTCAAATTTTAAAAATTCCCCCCCCCCCCCCCCAGTCAGTTCTCCAAAAACTTTTTAGAAAGAGCGCATCTAAACATGTTAAGCTTTCGAATGATACATACCAACAGTGTTGGATTTTGTTTACAAAACTTTTTATGTACAAATGAAAGTTGGATAAAAATTATCCGTCCAATTGATTATTTGATTGATTTGTGGGTGGAAGGTAAAACGCCCGGCAAATGGTCATCATTTGCAAAATATTCTCCTCTTTGGTGGTCCTCTTCTCTTCTGTTGCATTCCCTTTTTCTTCCTCTTCCAATTGGTCATTTTATGCCAAAATGTTTCCGTGTCAATCATTTTTCGCCTCCCATTGGCACATTGTCCAACCCCTCGGAATACCCATTTGGCAACAATTTAAGACGAACAAAATTCAAAAATTGTTTGGATAAAATGTGATTTTCATTAAAAATTTTGTTTTCCACTTTATTTCTCATTATATAAAAATAAAGTTTCCAACGCAATTAATTCTTCTGCTCTTTTTTGTGTGACATCATTCGTAACTCAGCAAATTGTGCTAATTGCCAAAAAATGAACCGGCGGTAATGAATTTTAAAAGTCACAAATTAGTCATTTATTTAACTAGCAATAAACTGTTTTCCCACATTTTCAGTTGGATTTGCAACGACGTTTGGATGGACATTTTCCCATCCTTTAACCGTCCTCAACTCGGCCTCAAATTGGCACTGATTTCGCCACGTTTCAATGCGTTGGTGGACAAACATTTCAATGGCAAAAGCGAATTTACAATTTGGAGACAAATCAAAACTAGTCACACTGACAGTGGCACAAAACCGAAACTGTCTGTAGGGTTCGATGACAATTTTGTGGAATTTCCGTTGCCGGACCGTCCGCTGCCCAGCAAAATCCGTTTTAAATACCTTCGGATTGAGTAATTCTAATCAAGAGCTTTATGTCAATAAAGTCATTCTTCCTGTTTCACAGTTACATTGATCACTCCGTCATCGCTTTTCTTCGTTTAAATCAACAACTTTTCAACAAAAGAAACACCAATTTAAAGTTGATCTGGTTTCCTTCACCACACACCACGGATGACCAGCAGCTGATTTGGGAGATATTTGTTCGTGAAATTTGGCCAATTTTTTCGGCAAACATTCGCCACTTGGGCTTTATCGATGGTGATCATATGGACAATTTGCTTCGTCTTATTTCGCCCACAATTCTCACCGATCTCAACCAATTGGTTTCAATCCATTCATCTAGTCTGTTGCCCGCTGCGATTGGTGATGATTTTGGTGGGCCAAATGCAACAATTTCTGCTGGCCAAGCATTGTCCAAATGGTTGCACTCTCCAAGAAAAGATGGCCAACCCAAGCGATTGCGTTGCAGAGATTACAATAAACAAGCGAACTTAGATTGGGTCAACAATTTCAAGGAGGTGTGGCCACACATTTTCGACAAATCACTGATTTTTGTTTTCCAATTAATTGTTTAGCATTTTCTCCGTGCCAATGCCATTTCTTCGGTCAGTTACGAAATTCGTTTTACTGTTTATGCGCCGTCAATGCAAATGGTGCCATTTGAATTGTTTAACGAACGAACGCAAGAAAAGCTGACATTGACCAAAGCAAATGAAAATGAATTGCACAGATACAAACGATGGATAATGAAACGATGCAAAATTATTGGGGAGACGGCGGCGGTTCACTGGGAATATGAAAATTGGGACAACAATTGTAACAATTTGTCCATTTGGCTTTTTAGTGACACTAATTGCATTGGGTGAGCAATTAAAAAAGGCATTTAATTTTGTTTAAATAATTCAAATTTTGCCTAATTTAGGCCATTGTCTCCGCCACCGGAAGAAGTGGAAGAAGAAGAAGATAAAGCCGGACAAAGCATCACAAAAGGGGCGTCTTCTGTTGACAATTAATGACGGACAAACGAACAAAACAGTGGTGATTAGTGGAAGAAATGAATTGTAATTAAGAATGACCGATCGATCATACACCGGACCCGAATTCGAACAAAAAGTCGAAATTTCACAATTTTTGAATTTCAATTTTTAATCTAAAAATGGTTTAAATGATCTTTTATTGAAGCATTAATGATCAGGAACGGATTTTTAAGTTTTTGCTCATTTTTTCTGCGGCTTTAACTCGACGAGAAATGCACGAAAAAATCATTTTTTTGTTCGAAAAATTTTGTGTTTTAACGCACTAATTCGAACTTAGAAAAGCATATTTTAGATGTCCGCTTTTAAAATAAGTTTTTGCACTTATTTTAGCGTTTTATGCTTATTTTCATTCTTATTTCGCGATTTTTAATTTTTTTCCTGGAAAATTCACAAATTTTTAAAAAAAATTTGTTGACGCGATCACATTTTTTGGCGACTTGGTTATAATTTTCAAAAATTTTCTTTTTTTGTAATTTTTACCAAATTTTACTTTTCAAATTATATTAATTTTAGAAAAATGTATTGAAAAAATTTCGAATATATTTAATTATTGTTAAATAAGGAACAAACCATATTGATTACATTTTCCCTTTCACTCCCTCTCTTATTGTCTCTCGCCCCGCCCCTTGACTTTTGGTTAAAAACCAAACATTTTTATAGTTGTAGTGAAAACCGGTACCTTGCGTACTTTTGGCCATAACTTTACTCAATCTTGACCAAATTTTAAAATTTAGGTGAGCTAATAGAGAAATGTTAGGGCTATCGAATAATACCAAGAATATTTAATTCTGTTGACATTAACAAAAGTTTGGGTAGTTTTTGGTTAAAAATTTCCATTTGATGGTTTTTTATATAACGCCCATTTTGATGGTTTTTTTATAACGACATAGCACCCTCCGGACACTGTCTATTCTTCATGTCCTTCCAACACGAGGCCGACTTCTCCAACCAATCTCCACTGAATTCATTGTTACAATCCCATCCGATGAGGTAAGTTCGACTCGTGGAAGGATCCGAGGACCATCACCACCAAACAAATATAAGCGTTCGATTCATCACAAAATCCGACACCGGGGTCACTGGTCCGCAAAATTCAAATTAAACCCACTCCCCCCCTTCCATTCTCCCACGATTGCACGCAATGCTCGTCCTCGTCATCTCCCGTGCAGAGTCGGATCACGTGGCCAATTGCAACACTTTCTGATGAGCACCCAGCGAACTGGATGGAAGAAAGTCGCAAGACAAATCAAAGGAAGACCAGTACCATTAAATTCGATCAAATTCGCTTCTCCTTCAAAGTCCTCCGCCGCGTGGACTCTCGCAATTTGCGATAATTATGCCATGAATCCCCCCTCCCATTCACAAATCATTCCCCAACCGAACCTTTCAAAATTTATAAATACAAAATTTTCATATTCATTTTGCATTATAAAATGACATTTTTATAAAGTATCTGGATTCCTTAATTCCACACCAAAGCCGACAATTGTCTTGTTGGCCTCCTCGTACTCATTCTGTCGGCAGTCATGAATTAAGCAAGTGCGTAAATGCCTAAATAGAAGTTAAAAAAATAGAAGAAATTTATTTTTTTTATTTTTCGCTGTTTAACGTACGAGTAGAGACCGGAAGGCGGGCTGAAGTCAAATAATCCATCTGTTGTTCGTAATTTTGAGGAGTCCCATATTCATTGGCCTTGTAAAGGAAGTCTTCCTTTTTGGTTCTCGATAGAGCAACTTGGCTTGATGCTCCACAATGGCCTGGTTTGCCTGTCTCTCCACTTCGATAGGTGTAAAACCTATCGAGTGGAAGACCATCTTTGGCAACCATTCGAAATTTTTAGTTTAATTAGAATAATGTAAATCATAACAATATTTATATTTTTGAATGAATCCTACGCCATTGCGTTCTCCACAGGAACTCCATTGCACGCTCAAAAGGGAGGCGAAGGGATGCAATCGATTAAGAACTGTGGCGAGAACGCCTGTAGCCTTGCTGTTTTGCCCATGCGACTGTCTAAGACGAGGGAATGTTCGGATAAAAATTTTAGCCATTTTTTTGCAATAAATTCCCGAAATATATCTGTTTACAGAAATTAGAAAATAAAATTAAAATAAATTTGGTCGGAGAAAAAGAACAAAATTGGAGCGTAGGGGTCGCTTTGGCGCCCGCGTTTTGGTGCCCCCTTTTGGCGGCCAGGGTCATATTTTTTTTGTTAAATGACATGAAAACATGTATTAAAAACCTGGAAAACTCGTGCTAAGTCAATTTTTATTTGATTAAATTCTTTACCGCAAGTTGATCCGATCACTCCTTGATAGAGATCTGACTCACTAAAACATAGTGTAAATCGGGAAGTTTTCAAAAAAAATTCTAAGGAGTTTGGGAATTTTTTTGGGATTTGAAGCCCAG
Source organism: Heterodera schachtii (assembly GCA_023374025.1). Classification (NCBI taxonomy): domain Eukaryota; kingdom Metazoa; phylum Nematoda; class Chromadorea; order Rhabditida; family Heteroderidae; genus Heterodera; species Heterodera schachtii. The sequence goes on from SIJG01000047.1 coordinate 30,202, forward strand.
TGAAAGGTAAAAGTTTTCGCTTTTTTGTAAAAAAAATTTTCAATTTGTGGCTTGGCGCCAAAATGTGGGCACCAAAACGACTCTTTCCCAAATTGGAGGGAGACAATGTGACGTTAAATTGGAAAAAGGAATTTGTGCTACATATGTCATTATATAAAAACCATCAAAAAGGGCGTTATATAAAAAACATCAAATGGAAATTTGCAACAAAAAACTGCCCATAACTTTTGTCATAGTCAACCAAATTAGACATTCCTGATATCATTCGAAGCCCAAACATTTCTCTATTAGTTCATCTTTGCTGATAAGATAGCTTATTAATTGATCAATTCACTCTTTCAATTCAATTCAGTCATCTATTAACTTTGATAATGAAACATTATTACTCAGCTATTGAATGATAGAAATGGTCCTTGTGCATTATTTTCCAAATTATCAAAAATTGTGCGAAAATTTACAGAAATTGGCGAGGGAGGTTTTTTCTTGGGGTACGGTAAACTCGCAGCCACAAACTCGCCGATGGTTGACTCGCCGATTAAACAACTCGCCAATTGTTGACTCGCCGATGAGCGAACTCGCTGATTATTTATGAATTTTAAAATTTTTTGGGGTCGAATCCGGCATTCATTTACACCCGTTTCGACCCCTTTACGACAGCACAATTTTTTAAAGCAAAAAATTTTGCGTAAAAGTCCCACAAAATCAATCAAATTAGCTAAATGTGTTCAAACAAAGAAGCAACAAATAAATGTGAGATGCAATCAACACATAAATTCCATTTATAATGATCGATCAGAATAAATCTCATTTCCCAATATAATTCATTTCTTCTGCTGCTCTCCGCTGGGCCCGGGCTCCATTTTCAGACAAATCTTTTGCCTCAATTTGGCCGAATTTGGTGGAGACAATGGCCTAAATTAAGGGCAATTTGAATCTGCTGAACAGTTTAACGGTACTAATTGGTAGTGCTGCTCGAAACCAAAAATTTCCCAAGACTCGAGGCCGAGATTTGATCCCGAGACTCAAAAAACCCGAGACTTTTCTCAAGTCGAGACCGAGAGTCTCGAGCAGCACTACTAATTGGGTTTGGTTCCCATTTTTTAGTCAAAAATTTTTTCCTTTTTAAAAAGACCTCTGAAAACAATTATCTGGGAGTTTTCGAGGTCGTTGATCACGAATATGACAATTATTTTGGACTATTCCAAACCCCGAAGCCAAATTCGAAAGTTTTTTTTTTGTAAATTTTCGATTATTTGCTTTATGTTCGAATCTGAACAAAATGAGCATACTTGTTTTCAGGTCTTTTTAAAAATTTTGACTAAAAAAGGGGACCCAAACCCAATTAGTGCCAGTTTAACAATGCCAAAGGCTGTTGCCACTGGATGCACTTCATTTCCCTTCCCACCGCCGTTTGCCCCCCCCCCCCCCCGAGATGTTTCCTAATTTAGAAAATTTCCAAGAAAAAATCTTATTGTTAGAAATTTTTTTCATAAGAAAATTCTAAGAAAAAAATTTTTGAGAAATTTTTATGGTGAATTACTTAGATTTTACAAAAAAATTTCCAAAAAATCGTTGAAATTTTCTCGAAAAAATTTTTTCTTAGAATTTTCTTATAAAAAAACTTTCTAAAATTTTTCTAAATTTCTCGGGGGTGGGGGGAGGGGAACTGAGCTGCTCCCGTTGCCCACTCACCCAAATTCATTAAGCACAAAGATGACATTGTTCAAATTGTTCGTCTTTTTGTCCTCCTCCCATTGAATCGTCCGCTCAATTTGCCATCGCTTCAACACAAAATTAACATCGATGGCATTTTCATAATTGTCGTCGTCTTCGTCTTCTTCCTTCTCTTTCTCCAATGTAAGCATTTCGTTGCTCCGTTCGTTCATCAATTCAAATGGCGTAATTTCGGTTGATTCAAAAAGGTCAAGACAAATTCGAATGATGAAGCAGCAGGCAAAAGAAGTGGTGGCATCAGCGAGAAATTTCTATAAAAAATGGAAAACGAAAGCAAATGGCATTTAATCCAAAAATTTTACAAAAACATTGCCGCCATACCAGGGATGGCACGGAATTCCGACTCCCGAAAACTTTTGGGCACTCGGAATTCCGACTCCCGAAATTTATGACAAAAAGTCAGAATTTTTTCTTTCAAAAAATTAGCAAATTTTCTACAAAATCTGTTAACAAATCGCAATAAAAATCACTAAAAAATTAATGTAAAATTACATAAAATTATTTTGAAATTCATTAAGATATTATTGAAATGAATATAGAAATATAATAAAAACATTTTGAAATCACCTTTTACATGGTTAAGAATTTTAAAAATTAGCCGAATAAAATATATAAAAATAAAATTCCGTACTTCCGAAAATTTTTTTTAGGCCTCGGAATGGGGACAGGACAAAATAAGAAAATTTAATTTTTTTGAATTTTATGAAAAATTTCAAAAATTTTTAAAGAAAAACTTAATAAACATTCTTTTTTTTTCTTTAAATGTTCTTATAAAAAATTTTCTAAGATTTTTTCCTTAAAAAATTTCTAAGTTTGAAATTTTTTTTTTTTTTGAAATTTTTGCGGTGAAATTTTGGAGTAAACCCCCTCGGAATTCCAACCCTGAACCACACCTCTTTGAAACTTTTGATCAATCGTTTGGCTTTTGACGGATAACCAAATTCTCTGCAACTCAATCGCTTTGGCTGTCCATCGCTTCTGCTGGTCGGCGTGTGCAACCATTTGGACAACGCTTGGCCAACAGTTGAAGCATATGGACCATCATCAGCAATCGCAATCGCCGCGGGCAACAAATTGTACGAATCGATTGACATAATGTCGAGATTGGCGAGAAATTGAGGCGAAGCGTACAGACGCAAATGGTCCAAATGAAGGCCATTGGAAAAGGACAAATGGCGGATGTTTGGCGAAAAAATTGGCCAAATTTCACGGGCAAAATCATCCCAATTTGGCTGGACTTTGTTGACATTATAAGGGCAAGGCATTTGCACATCCAAATTGATGCCTTTGTCAAATGTTTGCTGGTTGGCACGCAGAAAAGTGATGACGGCATGGTCAGTGTAACTGAAAAAATGAAGGCAATGTTACGGAATTGTGGTCCCGACAAAAAAAAATTGTATTTTATTTCGTAAGGCACTTTTTCTAGGCTTAAAAATTTTGAAAAAATTTTCCCTCGACCAAATTCATGCAAGTATCAGTGATGAGAGAAGAACAATAAAAATGACATGCCGTCAATATTGACCAAATACGAGTAACAAGCGTGATCATTGTTGGTCAACGTATTTTTTTATCCAAGAAAATCGATTAAAAATTTTTCAAAAATCAAGTATTCGATAAAAAATCATAGACTAGACAATAAAAAAAAAATTAAACTTAGAAATTTTTTTAAGAAAAAATCTTAGAAATTTTATAAGAAAATTTCAAGAAAAAAAATTTAGAAAAACTTTTCAGCGATTTTTTTTTTTTGAAATTTATGGTAAATTAATAAGTTTTTTCGAAATTCCAAAAAATCACTAAAAAACTTTGAAACTTCTATATAAAAAAATTTCTGATTTTTTTCTTGAAATTTTTCAAATTTTTTAAAAATTTCTTCGGCGAAATTATGTCCCGGCGAAATTTTTGGGTACATCCGAAAAATGAATGCCTTTTTTTTATTAAATACTTAATTAATAATTTTAATTACTCAATCCGCAGGTAATTAAAGCGGATTTTGTTGTTCAGCGGATGGTCGGGCATTGGCTTGCTCTTCATAATTGCACATTGTTTCGGCTCTGTTCCGATCTTTCGAATTATGACACGTCGCGAAATTGTCAATTCTGATTGGCCATCGAAATGTTTGTCCACTAAAGCATTAAAACGGGGCGAAAGAAGTGCTATTTTGAGGCCGAGTTGACGAAGACGGAAAAACGGCAAAATATCCATCCAAACTTCGCTGCAAATCCAACTGAAAATGTGAAAACTGTTGAAGCGGACTTGGAAATGAAATTTCTTAAATTTTTAACCCAAAAAATTCGGTAATTCTGTAGTTTCCCCCCGCCTATTGGAAAAAAATTTTGAAATTTTTTTTTTGCCATAAAACAAGTTTCCAGGGGTTTTTCGGGTCGTCGCTGATCACGAATCCGGCATCCATTTCGGCCAATTCCGAACTCCGGACCCGAATTCGGACAAAAGTCGAAAATTCAAATTTCGAATTTTTGGTTCAATATCGGTTTAAATACAAGAAAACATTCTAAAAGTTACCAATTTTGCAATAAAAGATCATTTAACGTCATGTTTAGACCAAAAATGCGAAATTCGAGAATTTGAGTTTTCGTTAACTATTACCCCGCTGCGTACCAATCTGACCACCTTTTCGACCAATTTCGAATCCCGAACCCGAATCCTAACATTTTTAAAAAACTCAAAATTTTCAATTCATTAAATATGTACTCATTTTCGTACTCAGCGGTCAAATTAGTGCCTTATAAAATGTGTTTCCAGAATTTTATTCACGAAAAAAAAAGAAAAATTCGGGACCACTGAACCAAAAGATAGCCTTGAAGCGGACTTGAAAATGAAATTTCTTAAATTTTTAACCCAATAAATTCTCACATTTTCTTCAAAAAAATTCGACGATTCTTTGCCACACGGAGACTTCGTCGTTGTCCAAATGATGTCATAAATGAGCCGAACGTTTGTTGTTGCTTTCCAACAATTGCTGCTGCTGCAGAAGAAATTGGGCCTTTTTGGTCGGCGGAGGAAAGTTTTTTCTTTTTTTTGACGGGTGCCATTTCGAAAAAATAATAGGTAATTCAGCCTAAAATAAAGGAAACATTTTTTGAAAAATTTTCACAAAAATTAATTGGCAGTAAAATTCCAAAAAATGATAGAGCCCGAAATCGGCGGTTTTTACATTCATATTAAGTAATTTTCCCCCAAAAATTGCTATTTTAGATCTAATTTGAATATTTTAGGTAGATTTTATGACTTTTTAATAGATTAAATAGTAAAAAATCCGTTAATTTTATTTTCAACATTTTAAATAATAGACATTTCGCCAAAAAATTATTAATTTTTTCAAATTTGGGGCAGTTTCGCTGGTGAAATTTAGTCCCGTTAGTTCCGGCCCAAATGGCCGGGACCGGGACCGGAAATTGGAAAATGGACCCGTACGGGGCCCCGGGACCGGGACTCCCGTTTTTTCCTAGACCCCGGTCCCGGTGGTTTGCCCAAAAAAAAAACAGGGACCGGGGTCCCAGCAAAATCCCGGCGGGACCCCGGTCCCGTCCGGGCTCTAGAAAATAATAATGAAAGTGGCGGAGGAGGTGCAGCAACTTTTATACTAATTTTTATTCGTTCATTTGTACGCTTTTGCATTTTCCAATTTTTTCGTGACTATAAAAGCCCTTTCCTCTCCACATTTTCTTTCATTTTGCTCACTTAATTTAAGTCAAATTACTTTTTGTTTAATTTTGCTGACATTAAATGGCTTTAAAATGAGTTAAAGTGTTTTAAACTTTGTTTCAAGCTTCTAACATGCACTTTTTGTGACTTTTTTTAGACTTTTTTACATTTTGGGATTTTTATGACTTTTTCCGTGACTTTTTTGACTCTTTGAGGTAAATTTCGAAATTCATCAAAGAAAATGACGAAAAAAAAAATAAAATTTCGACCGGTGAAAAGGTATTGAAACCTGCTGGATGATTTCTTTTTGGATAAAATGTGATTTTCGTGTTTCTTTAATCAAATATAATCCGTAAAAAATAGGAAACCCTAAAAATCCAGGCTTTATCCAACGCAATTAATTCTTCTGCTATATATTTGTGACGACATAATTCGGAATTCGGCAGCAAATTGTGCTAATTGCCACTAAAATGAACCGACGGTAATTAATTTTTGAAAAGTCACAAATTCATCATTAATTTACTAAACTAAACTGTTTTCCCACAATTTCAGTTGGATTTGCAACGACGTTTGGATGGACATTTTCCCATCATTTGACCGTCCTCAACTTGGCCTCAAATTGGCATTTCTTTCGCCACGTTTCAATGCGTTGGTGGACAAACATTTCAATGGCAAAAGCGAATTGACAATTTGGAGAGAAATCGAAATTCGTCGCAAGAAAGACAGTGTCACAACAGCGGCGGCACCAGCAGAATTTCTTCTCTCTATGGACGATGCCAATTCTGTGACATTTCCATTGCCCGACCGTCCGTTGCCCAACAAAATTCGCTTTGAATTCCTTCAGATTAAGTAATTAAAAATCAAAGCTTTGTGGGAATAAAAGCATTCTTTCCATTTTCAGGTACATCGATCACTTCGTCATCGCTTTTCTTCGTGCCAATCACAAAATTTTCGACAAAAGAGGCGCCAATTTACATTTGTGGATTCCATTATCACATGACATGGATGAGCTGCAGCTGATTTGGGATGTTTTGGCCCGTGAAATTTGGCCCATTTTTGCGTCAAACATTCGCCACTTGGGCTTTAACGATGTTGATGATTTGGACAATTTGCGTCGTCTCATTTCGCCTACAATTCTCACCGATCTGCTGAATCTGAATTCAATCGAATCATTTGATCTGTTGCCTGAGGCGATTGGTGGTGATTTTGATGGACCAAATGCAACAATTTCTGCTGGCCAAGCATTGTCCAAATGGTTGCACATTCCGAGAAAAGATGGCCAACCGAAGCGATTGCGTTGCGAAGATCACAACGAACAAACAAACACCAATTGGGTCAACAATTTCAAGGAGGTGTGGCCATAATTTCGACAAATGACTGATTTTTGTTTTCCAAATTGTTTAGCATTTTCTCCGTGCCAATGCCATTTCTTCGGTCAGTTACGAAATTCATTTTTCTGTTCATGCGCCGTCAATGCAAATGATGCCATTTGAATTGGTGAACGAATGGACAAAGGAAAAGCTGACATTGGCCAAAGCTGACGAAAATGACTTGGAGGATAACGAATGGATAATGAAGCGATGCAAAATTATTGGGGAGGCCGCGACGGTTCAGCAGCAAAAGAAAGATGGAAATTGGGACAACAATTGTAACAATGTGCTATTTTGGCTTTTTGTTGGCACTAATTGCATTGGGTGAGCAATTAAAAAAAGGCATTTAATTTTTATCCGAATTTGAATTTTGCGCTTAATTAAGGCCATTGTCTCCGCCACTGACAGAAGAAGAAGCCGGACAAAGCATCACAAAAGTGCCGTATTCTGCTGACAAATAAGTGACGGACAAACGAACAAAAATAGTGATCAGCCGCAGAAGGAAGAAATGAATTGCCTAATTAAGAATGACCGACCAATCTATCATCAGTGATCAATGCATTTTATGAAGAAAAATCTAGCAATTTCGGTAAATAAATCGGATGTATAAAAATGGCGGCAATAGTATAACTTTGTTCATGTTCGAGCTAAACCTATCTTTTTGGTATCATTCGAAAGTACAAAGTCTTTTAGACTTTGTACTTTCGAGTCATGAAAACTTGTTTCCATGGGTTTTCGGGGTCGCTGATCACTAGGGAGTCCAATTATATGGAAAATCCATGTTTTTTTCCTGGACTCTGGGAGGCCTGAAACGCACGATGGCATTTAAGTCCATATTTTGGCATTTTTCCAAAAAACCTCTATTAGAATGGCCCCCATCAGCTAAATTGGATTTTTACCCTTAAAGACTGGAAAATTTTCCGAAAAAGTCATTTTTTAGCTAAATTTTGTCGAAAATATGAGATTAAATTTAAATTTTTTAAAATTGTTAATTTGTGTCAAAAATAAGCAAAAAAGTCAAAATTTTGTATTTCAGGTTAATTTATCGCTAAAAATTAGTAAATTTTGCCTTTAACGTCTTTTTTCCTTCTCATATGATTTTTAATACCATATTTAGGCATTTTAGAAAGTTTTTTTTACAATACATTTAGCGAATTTGAAGAAATTTTGAGAAATTATACCCTCAATTTGGAAAAATTAAATTAAAAAATTTTTTGCAAAGCGAGGGGTCAGAGGCCAATTTTACAATTTTGCCATGTAAATCAGGGCTCACCCAGACACCTATTCTTACCAGTGCAAATTTTTACCGGCGTTTACCGGTAATAGACAAATCGGTATCGGTAGTTTCATTTTTGAAAAAACCGGGGTACTCCTCGGGGTTGGGTCCTATATTTTGGTCAAACCCCCTGTTATTTGTTTTCAAGACTTTTAAAACTATGTAGAAAAAAAAATTTTTTTGAAAAATTTTGACCAAAATATAGGACCCAAACCCAAGGAGTACCAAAACCGGTACCGGTAACGGTACCGGTACCAAAAAAACCAGCAATTACCGGCCGGTACCGGTACCAGTACCGCTCTGCCTTAATAAAATGTGATTTTCGATAAAAATGTTTTGTTTTCCACATTGCTTTTCATTATGTATATAAAATAAAAGTAAAGTTTTCCAACGCAATTAATTCTTCTGCTCTTTTTTGTGTGACATCATTCGTAACTCGGCCAAATTGTGCTAATTTCTGCCAAAAATGAACCGACGGTAATGAATTTTAAAAGTCACTAAATCGTCATTTAATTAAACTGTTCTTTACACAATTTCATTTGGATTTGCAACGACGTTTGGATGGACATTTTGCCCTGTTTTGACCGTCCTCAACTTGGCCTCAAATTGGCATTGCTTTCGCCACGTTTCAATGCGTTGGTGGACAAACATTTCGATGGCAAAAGCGAATTGACAATTTGGAAACGGATCAGAATTAGCAAGGGCATTGGACCAGAAACGAAACTATCTGTAGAGATGGATGACGGATTTGCGGAATTTCCGTTGCCGGACCATCCGCTGCCCAGCAAAATCCGTTTTAAGCACCTTTGGATTCAGTAATTAAAATCAGAGCTATGACACTAAAAGCATTCATTCTATGTTCAGGTACATTGATCACTCCGTCATCGCTTTTCTTCGTTCAAATCACCAAATTTTTGACAAAAGAGGCACCGATTTACAGTTGTGGATTACCTCTTCAGATGACATGGATGAGCAGCCGATTTGGGATGTTTTGGCCCGTGAAATTTGGCCCATTTTTTCGACAAACATTCGCCAGTTGCGCTTTTTCAATGGTGATCAGTTGGACAATTTGCTTCGTCGCACTTCGCCGTCAATTCTCACTGATCTGCTGAATCTGATTTCAATCAATTCATTTGGTCGGTTGCCCGCTGCGATTGGTGATGATTTTGATGGGCCAAATGCAACAATTTCTGCTGGCAAAGCGCTGTCCAAATGGTTGCACACGCCGAGAAAAGATGGCCAACCCAAGCGATTGCGTTGCGATGGTTATAACGAACAAGGGAACGCTGGTTGGATCAACAATTTCAAGGAGGTGTGGCCACACATTTTCGGCAAATCACTGATTTTTGTTTTTCAAATTGTTTAGCATTTTCTCCGTGCCAATGCCATTTCTTCCGTCAGTTACGAAATTCATTTTTGTGTTCGCGTGCCGTCAATGCAAATAGTGCCATTTGAATTGGTAAACGAATGGACAAAGGAAAAGCTGACATTGACAAAAGCAAAGAAAAATGGCTTGGACATTTGGATAATGAAACGATGCAAAATTATTGGGGAGACGGCGGCGGCGATTCAACACCAGAAGAAAGATGAAAATTGGAACAACAATTGTAACAATGTGTCAATTTGGTTTTTCTGTAGCACCATTTGTATTGGGTGAGCAGTTAAAAAAAGGCATTTGATTTTGTTTAAATAATTCAAATTGCGCTTAATTTAGGCCACTGTCTCCGTCACCGGCAGAAGAAGAAGCCGGACAAAGCATCACAAAAGGGCCGTCTTCTGCTGACAATTAATGACGGACAAACGAACAAAAATAGTGATCAGCCGCAGAAGGAAGAAATGAATTAATTAAGAATGACCGACCGACTGATTATAATTCATCAGTGATCAAATGCATTTTATGAAGAAAACCCTCTCAATTTCGGATAATAAATCGGATGCATAAAATGGTAAAAAAAATTTTACGAAAACAAAAATTTTGAGATTTTAACAAAATCGTCAACAAAAATTGATTTTTCAAACAGGGATTTTCGGGATCGCTTATCATTAGGGCTGGGACAAATAATTGTTAAAAAACCCAAAAAATTTTGAATAAATTTTTACGAAAAGATTTTCTGAAATTTAGTGTCGCTTCTTAGGGATTGTATTTTTCTGACAACCTTTGGGCTCGATCTTAGGGATTGTATTTTTTGTTTTTTATTGCTTTTTGTTAAAAAAGTCTGGGCATAACGCCAATTAGACAAAAATAGGGATTTGGGTTAGCTTTACAAAAATCGAAAAATTTTCAAGCCTTGAAAAATTTTAGGGCCGTCTAATAGAGGTTATTTGGAAAAATCCCAAAATATGGACAAAAATGCGAAAATATGGATATACAAACCCATCCTATAAGCTTCAAACCAAGCTAAAAACATGTTTTTCGTGCTTTTCAGGGGGGACTGGTAAATTGGACACCAAGCGGAATTTTGGACACCAAAGGAAAATTGGACACTAGAAAACTGGACACCAAATTCCTCTTTTAAAATATAAATCCAAGAATTTAAACATTCAATATGCACAATGATTGATTATATGTGGCAAAAAAGTGTACGAAATTAGGCGATGTTTGTTCGATGTGCCAAAAAATGTGCAAAAATAGGAACCCCATTAAAATGAAAACTTTTTTCGTTATGAAGGTATGATGGCTTTGTGCTGCTGATGCTACAATAATAATAACATTATTTATTTCAATTAAAATTTTTGTTTTATTTATTTTTTATCCAATAGTGTCCAATTTACCGGGAGCCCTTTTCAGGCCTCCCACTGTCCAGGAAAAAAAATATGGATTTCATATAATTCCCAGCCCTAGTCATAACTTTTCAAGGAGAAATTCATACATCCCAAATCCCATTCACGACTTTTAAAAAAATAATTGAATTTTTCAGGGAATTTCGGCAAATTTCAAACAATGTTTTGAAAATAGGGCTTATATTTTTAGGGTTTTGCCCTATTTTTTCCTGACCCCCCAGTGGAATGAAACGCACAAAAACAAGTTGTTGTTTTTTTTTGTTGTTCATTATTTAGTGCAAATCTCAAAATTTTAATGTTTTCGTACATTTTTTTGCCATTTTTATATATCCGATTTATTTACCGAAATTGAGATTTTTCTTCATAAAATTGCATTTGATCACTGATGAATTATGATCGATCGGTCATTCTTAATTAATCCATTTCTTCTTCTGCTGCTGATCATTGTTTTTGTTCTTTTGTCCGTCATTCATTGTCAACAGAAGACGGCCCTTTTGTGATGCTTTGTCCGACTTCTTCCATTTCTTCCGATGGCGGAGACAATGGCCTTAATTAGGCGCAATTTGAATTATTTAACAAAATGAAATGCCTTTTTTAATTGCTCACCCAATGCAATCATTGGCACTAAAAAGCAAAAATAACACATAATTGTTGTCCCAATTTCCATCTTTCTTCTGCTGCTGAACCACCGCTGTCTCCCCAATAATTTTGCATCGCTTCATCATCCAATTTTCCCAGTTATTTTTCATTGTTTTGGCCAATGTCAGCTTTTCCTTTGTCCATTCGTTCACCAATTCAAATGGCATCATTGGCATTGATGACGCATAAATAGAAAAATTAATTTCGTAACTGACGGAAGAAATGGCATTGGCACGGAGAAAATGCTAAATAATTAAAATCATTTGCCGAAAATGTGGGACCACACCAGCAGGGATGGCACGGAATTCCGATTTCCGAAATTTTGATAAAATTCGGAAATTTTCAAAAATTTCCGACTCACGATGTTTTTGGGGTTGGGATTCTGATTTCAGAAAATACATCTCGGAATGCCCCATCCCCTGACCGGGTATACCCCAAAACGTTGCCGGGTAAAGAATATAAAAAAAAATTTACGCTTTAAAATTTACACCGACGTTTTGTCCTGCTCCCCCCTCCCGGACCACACCTCCTTGAAATTGTTGATCCATTCAAAGTTCCCTTGGCAACAACGCAATCGCTTGGGCTGTCCATCTTTTCTGGGAGAGTGCAACCATTTGGACAATGCTTGGCCAGCAGAAATTGTTGAATTTGGCCCATCATAATCACCATCAATCGCAATCGCCTCGGGCAACAGATCAAATGAATCGATTGAAACCAATTGGTTGAGATCAGTGAGAATTGTTGGCGAAATGAGACGACGCAAATAGTCCAAATCAACATCATCGTTAAAGCCCAAGTGGCGAATGTTTGTCGAAAAAATGGGCCAAATTTCACGGGCCAAAACATCCCAAATCGGCTGCTCATCCATGTCATCTGAAGAAGTAATCCACAACTGTAAATCGGTGCCTCTTTTGTCGAAAATTTGCTGATTTGAACGAAGAAAAGCGATGACGGAGTGATCAATGTACCTGAAAATGGAATAAATGCTTTTATTGACATAAAACTCTGGGCAATCTTTCGTAATTGCGGTACCAACAAATTTTTTTTTTGATTTTTGAAATTTTTTTATTCGATTTTCTGGGATAAAAAAATACGTTGATCATGATTGTTACTCGTATAATCTCGAATAAAAAAATTTCAAAAACCAAGTACTCGATAAAAAATCATGGACAATAATCAAAGAATTTCAAAATCCAAGTTCATATTCGTGATTAGCGTATTTTTAATCCTATAAAAAGTGCCTTACGAATTAAAAAAAAAAAAAATTTTCGGGACCGCAATTCCGAAAGATTGCCAAACTCTGTGCTTTTTAATTACCAAATCTGAAGGTGCTTAAAACGGATTTTGCTGGAAAACGGACGGTCCGGCAATGGAAATTCCGCAAGTTTGTCATCAAATAGTACAGACAGTTTCGGTTCTGGTCCTTTGTCCTTGTGAATTTCGATTTCTCTCCAAATTGTCAATTCGCTTTTGCCACCGAAATGTTTGTCCACCAACGCATTGAAACGTGGCGAAAGCAATGCCAATTTGAGGCCGAGTTGAGGACGATCAAAACATGGCAAAATGTCCATCCAAACGTCGTTGCAAATCCAACTGAAATTGTGGGAAAACAGTTTAGTTTAGTAAATTAATGACGAATTTGTGACTTTTCAAAAATTAATTACCGTCGGTTCATTTTTGTGGCAATTAGCACAATTTGCTGCCGAATTCCGAATGATGTCACACAAAAAAAAACAGAAGAATTAATTGCGTTAGGTAAAGCCTGGATTTTTTAGAGTTTTCCTATTTTTTACGGATAGTAAGTACTTGGTGAAAGAAGCACGAAAATCAATTTTTTAAAACAATTTTGAATCTGTTCGCCTTAAATTGTTGAAAATGGACCCGCCAAGGGTTGGACAATGTTGCCAATGGGAGACGAAAAATCATTGACAAAAACGGAAGGGACGGAAAACATTTTGGCATAAAATGACGACGGATCGGAAGAGGAAGAAAAAGGGGGAACACCAAAGAAGAGAATATTTTGCAAATGATGAAATTTGCCCGGCGTTTTACCTTACCCTCCACCCCCAAATCAATCAAATAAATCAATTTGACGGATAATTTTTATCCAACTTTCATTTGTAAAAGGTTAGAAATTTTCTTTGTCAACCAAATCCAACCGTGACCGGAAAATCGGTCAGTGGAAAATGCGTCAGTAGAAAATGCATCAGTGATACAAATATTTTAAAATAAAATTCTATGGCATTAGTATTGTAATATAGAAGTAAACTTCTATAAGAAAATCATTCTTAATTTCAAACCCCGGACTCGAACTCAAACAAAAAGTCAAAATTTTCGAAATTAGAGTTTTCTTAAAAATCGGTTAATTCACGGAAACAAAATAAAAGCCATCAATCCTGCAATAAGAGATCAGTTATGCCGTTTTTGAACAAAAAATGCTAAATTCGAAAATTTGGATTTCAACTTTTTGTTCGAATTCGGGTCCGGGGTTCAGAATTGGCCAAAATGGATACCAGATTCGTGGTCAGTGCCCCCGAAAACGCAAGGAACTTGTTTTTATGACAATAAAATTTTCACTGACGCATTTTCCACTGACGCATTTTCCGGGCGCCAATCCAACATTTGTTGATAGCGAAAATGGAGAAACGAGGGAAGAGGAGGAAAAGATGGAGGAAAATAGCATTGGGGAAAGAGGAGAGACAGAGGGAAGAGAAAGAGAGGAAAAGGAAAAATTCGACGGAAGGAAGAGCAGGAGGAGAGAGAGAGGAACAGCACACTATTTGAAATTTTGAGGTGCTAATTGATAATTTTTTGTATCGTAAATCCTCCGTCAAAATCCCGAAAA
>SIJG01000047.1:53067-78598 GCA_023374025.1 Heterodera schachtii
AAACGAATAAATTTGGGCCGAGTCGGGAAGATTCTGGTCATAAAAGTTGAGACTTTTGGGGCCAAAACCGAAGCAATGATCGACGGAGGAGCACAAATTTCGTTGATCGGCGCTTCATTCCTGTATAAATTGATCAGAGAAAACGGCTTAGACCTGCAAAAAGCAAATTTTGCCCGTACAAAGGACCGAATTGCCGACGTCAATGGAAAGGAACTTCAATGCTTTGGCACCCTTACATTGCCAATTCTTCGAAAAGGCTGTGTCGAAGTGCCTATCCATTTTTACGTGACCAGTGCCCCATTTGGGTTCGACATTTTGTTCGGAACAAATTCATTAACTGCACTCGGTTTTTCACTGTACGATGCACCAAACAAAGAACTTATAAAGTTTGAAGAAGCGACCAAAAGTGAAAATGCAGTCAGAATTATCTTCAACACAATACTGCAGCCACGGACTTCCAAATTCGTCCAAATGGAAGTTGGAAAGCAATGGAACGGCCAAGACGTGCTGATTTGCCCAGTGCCAAACGAAACGGAAATCAAACTGGAGCAATCAGTTGGAAAAGTTGAAAACGGAAAAGTTGTGTGTCAAATTTCGAATTTGTCTTCAATGACGGAACAAATCGAAGGCAAAACAATAGTTGGCAATGTCGAGACACTCGAATCGACATGGGAAGCCGACAATTCGCTTCTTCCGTCAAAAATTTTCAGAATCGATCATTGTCAAAACGGAAACAAAATTGGAAAAGCTGAACAGGCTTTGAAAATTGGACAAATCCCACCGGAAGGAAAGGACGATTTAATGGATTTGTTACACAATTTTGAACAAATTTTCGCCTTCTCTGAAGAAGAGCTAAGTCAAACAAATTTGGCTAGCCATCACATCGACACAGGAACTGCGGTCCCAATTCGCTCAAGAATGCGACCAGTGCCTTATGCATACAGAGAGAAAGTCTCTGAAATGATCCAAAACTATCTTGGACGCGGTATCATCCGTCCTTCATCTTCCCCGTGGGCATCTCCGATTGTCATTGTGCCAAAAAAAGATGGCACTCTTCGATTCTGTGTGGACTACAGGGGACTAAACTCAGTCACTGTAAAAGACGCTTACCCGTTACCGAATATCGACAATACACTATTGGCACTCGGGGGTAAAAAATTCTTCTCTACACTCGATTTCCTTTCCGGTTATTGGCAAATTAAAATGTCACCGGATTCGATCGAAAAAACGGCATTTGCCACGGAATTTGGACTACATGAATTTGTCGTTTTGCCGTTCGGACTTTGCAACGCAGTCGCAACGTTTCAGCGATTTATGACTCAACTTTTTGAGGGACTTATCAACGACTTCGTTTTCATCTACATAGATGATATTTTAATTGCTTCCGAAACGTGGGAGAAGCACCAACAACACTTAAAATCTGTGTTTGAGAGAATTCAGGACGCAGGCCTTAAACTAAAAATCAGCAAGTGCCATTTTGCTGCAAGCGAATTACCGTTCCTCGGGCACGTGCTAACAACAGAAGGAATTAAAATGGATGTGAACAAAGTCCGTCCAGTAATGGAATTACCAATTCCAACATCAAAAAAGGCTCTTCAATCACTACTCGGATTTTTGGCCTATTACCGTAAATTTATTTTCGGTTTTGGTGCTATAGCAGCTCCGCTGTATTCACTTCTGAAGAAGGACACTATTTTTGCCATTGGCAAATTAGAAAAAGAGGCAATTAACGCCTTGAAACACAAAATTTTGGACAACGCCGTTTTGCACTTCCCAAATTTGAAGCAGCAAAAAATGAACCATCCCGTCAGTTCATAATGATGACCGACGCTAGTAAAATCGGAATTGCCGCTATTCTCTGCCAACCGGATGAAAATGGCAATGTTCGGCCAATTTACTTCGCTTCGAGAAAGTGTAACACTTACGAAAGCAAATATTGCCCAACCGAGTTGGAAGCACTCGCTGTTCGGTTTGGAGCCAAAAGATTTTCGCAATTTATCACGATGCTTCCAACGAGAGTCTTGACCGACCACCGGGCTCTTATCCATATGTTTAAAAGTAAAACCGAGACCGGAAACAGTCGCGTCGATAAGTGGCTGATGCAGTTGAACTCAAGATTTATCCTACAGGTTGAATATCAACCAGGAAAAAAGAATGTAATCGCAGACATTTTATCTCGTTCGCCAGCTTTAAAATGCCCCGAACCACCGACAGAAAGCGAAATTTCGAGAGTTGCGCAAATAAAAATTTGCCAAATTCAAAGTCCGGTGGATGAAGCCAACAATCGTCTGGAATGGATCGAAAAAACGAAGCAAAGCGAATTAAATTTCGTTTATGAGTTTCTGTCCAAAAGAATTGTGCCGCAGGAGCCGAAAAATAAGCAAAGGCTTACGGCATTTCTCCCAAATTTCACAATTTTGGATGGACTTCTCTACAAGTGCGAAGCCGACGGAAAACTACGTCTCTTCGTGCCATTCACCTTCAGAGAAGCGTTGATCAGAGAACGGCACTCAGGAATTTGTGCTGGACACATGAGTGGCAAAAAGATTTATTTGCAACTCGCGCATCAATTCTTCTGGCCGAATATGTATGCAGACTGCGTCAAAATTGCCTTAAAATGCCGAATTTGTGCACATTCGCGAAAGCCCCGAGCTAATGAACCACCAATGAAAATTGTTCAAACATCGGAACCACTCGAATTGGTGTGCATAGATATACTATCGATTGGACCCGCAAATTCGTCGCACAAATACATTTTAGTAGCGATCGATCATTTTTCGAAATATTTGGTCGCAGTCCCAATACCAAATAAAAGTGCGGACACAATTGCGAATGAATTCGTAAAGAATTTCATTTTAATTCTTGGAACTCCGAAGAAGCTTCACAGCGATAGGGGGAAAGAATTTGTAAATGAAACGCTCAACGAAATTGCCAAAGTTTTAAAAATTGAGAAATCGCTTACGTCGGGTTATGACCCTCAGGCGAACGGAATTACGGAAAGAGCAAACCAAACAATTTTGGGGATGCTAAAACGATCAACGGCATCTAATTGGACTTGGGACGAAAGGCTCCCATTTGTTGTCTTTGCCTACAACATCACTCCGTCCGAGACCACGAAATTTTCGCCTTACCATCTGATGTTCGGCAAAACACCAAATTTCCCATCAGAAATTTCTTTGCCAGTAAACCCGAATTACACGATTGATGTGGACACTTACATCCAACTTTTTCGTGAAAATATCGTGCAATTAAGCGAAATTGCACAGAAAAACTCCGAAGTTGCTCGTAAAAATATGAAAAATCAGTACGACCAACAGTCAAAAGTCACGGCAAATAAATTCAGCATCGGCGAAAGGGCAATGGTCATTTACCCGGGAGTTAATACCCGTTCAGCTCACCGGAAACTTCTTTGGAATCATTTTGGTCCATTTAAAATTTTGGATGTCACCCATTCGACAGCGTCAGTCATACCAGTCGATAAACCGAATTTTGAACCTATAAAGGTCCCAATTGAACGCCTTGTAAAAGTGCCTGAAGGTGTACCAGACATTAGTACACTTCCCCGGGGTAAAAACCCCTTCAAAAATCAGTTAAATGCGCTGATAAGTGTTGTGTGTTTGATCAGTCGCGAAATGGGAAATGAACCGTGTGGAAAAAATGCGGCCATGGAAAAGTCCAAAGATCGGAAAACCGAAAATGAAATCACAAATTTGGGCAATTCTCAAAAATTGGAACACTTGGGCCGTCATTTAATTGGGCAATTGAGGACAATTGCAAATTCAGTTGGTGGAAAAGTGATGGAGACGGAAAACAGCTGCGAGCCTTTGCTTTGGGACACACAATGCGGTGGACTCGGCATCGAACACCGAAACTGCGTACAAATGACAGCAGCCGACCTCGACCCAGTGCTTGAAAGGGCCGGTCTTGGCCTCAAAGTGATCAGAAAATGGAAAAAGATCGAAAACGGGGATGAACGTGTCGATTTTAAGGTGATTGGCACCCCAATGAAAGCGCTTCTTAGCAATTTCTTGCTAAAATCAAATGCCGTTTCGTCAGTCGCCGGCGGTCGGAAATTGACACAGCTGATCGTCAGTGCTCCGGTTGGCTTCGAGCTGATCACTTACTCGGGCGCACGCGAGGACCAAGTGAAGAGCGGCAACTTTCCGACGGAAAATGACATCGAAAATGCCTTTACGGCGTGGGTCGAAAGATGCGCCGTTACCAGGGACAAATTGCTGAAGACTGGCTACACTCCGATCGAAGTGCCAATGCCAAATGTCCTTGCTGAACTGCCGGAATCGGAAAAACTCGGATGGAACGAGGTGCTAAAGAAGGCCAGCTTTGTACTGGAAAAAGTGCGCGCAACGACGATCCACCGCAAGCCATTATTCGTCGAGAAGCCAAGAGTCATCGTGGGCGACTCATCGGCCAAACAATTGCTTAAAATGTGGCCAAAATCCCAATTCATTGGCACTGAAGAAGGCACAATCACCGAAGTGATCAGAGCTTTTGACGGCGCGATTTTATCATCAAAAGTGAAGGCCGTCATTGTGATGATCGGAAGAGATTCGATCAGAGGCGAAGAAACGATCGAAAATGTGCTGGAACGTGTGGGGCGACTTGAACAGCTGTTGAAGCGCTTCAGCCATGCCCCTGTGTTTTGGCTGCCGCCGCCTTTCATCAAAGAAAAAATGATCGAATACGAAGAACTGATCATCCGATTGAAGGAACACTTTGGGACGGCACAAGGCAATGTCAAATTCGTGACGACAACGCCGGCTGGACGATCAGTGCTTGAACTGTGGCGCTATGGCTCCGGTTTCAATACCGACCATGTGTCAAATGATGGCAAAATGACGCAAAAGGGCCTATTGGTTTTGAGGGCCTGGGTCATGTCCCAAATCAAAGGGATGCCAAAGGAAGACGAAAAAGAAGAGTCAGAACTGAAAAAGAAGAGTGAAGAGGGGCCAAATGGAGGGACAAGCAGAGCTGGAAGAGGCCGTGGACAGTTCCATCAGTCAGGGTCGCGTGGAGCTCGGCATGTTCACCAGCACCACCCGTATCGCCGTCCGTTCGCGCAGTCCTTTCCGAGTCGTCCTCGTTTTGGAGCTGATCGCCGTTGATCTCGACCTCACCATCGCCTTTCGTGAAGCCAATTGCACTCCCGATTCGCCAAGCAAGCTCTGTGGACATCGCTTTTTAAAGGGCGAAGATGTGCTTATATAATTTATTTATTTCTCAATTTTGACTTATTTAATTTGGTTGTTTTCTTCTCAATTTTTCATGTCCCTTTGCTTTAAATTTGTATTTCCCGCCAATTTTGTGTTACTGTAATATCGATTGTGTTTCTGCTGCTGACCAGCAGCCAGGTCATTCCCTCCTCATTCATTCGTTTTTGTTTTATGATATTGGTTCGTTTTTGTTTTCTGCTGTGAATTTAATTTGCTGCCTCGGACTTTTAATTGTAAAAGTAAATTGTTGGATTTTGGATTTGGGATACAATTCTCCATCCCCATTTGACTAATTGTGTGTGCTTCTCCTCGCCAACTCTTTCTCGCCAATTCACCGCCGAAGCCTTTCGCTGTGTTACGACGAAACTAATAATTTACAAAATAAAAACTTTATTTAATAAATAAATATTTAAAAATCAAATTAGAGAATTTGAATTTTAAAAAATCAAAGAGAATTCGAATTTAAAAGAATCAACTGTATTGATACGAGCTTACAAAAGAAAACGAAAATATTCAAACGAACTTGCTCAAATTTAATAAAAAATGAAAAAAACTCATTGTAATATCAAATTTTTTAAAACAAACTACGAATAAATGCGTATCAAAGAATTTTAAGCGAAAAATACAAATAATTTGCATAATTAAAAATATTTAAAAAATTTGTAAATATTATCTAATAATTAGATAAGATATTTCGATTGTATATTTAAATATCGGCAACTGTTGCGGCGACAGAACGGGCACATTTTGTTCTGAACCGGCGGGCACATCAACGGACGAATCTCAATTGCGTGGCCAACCAACAGCAGACGGGAATAAATTATTTTTAAACACCAAAATATGTGGAATGGAATTATGTTTGATATGAGTAAATACTATAAAAAACAAGAATTTATATTTTTTACAGTATTCATTGATAGCAAAATAATAATCATTTAAATAGCATCATGACCTTAACAATAAAGAGTGATATAGTCATAATATTTATAATTTATTAAAACTTTTAAAACATTTAATAAAATTACATGATATTTTAAATAAAAAGTTTAAACCTTATTTTGAAAAAAGCGTAATGAGAATAAGTTTTAATAAAAAATGAATTATACATTAGTTTATTTTGAATAAACTTTTAACACTTAAATAAATCCAAAATTTTTTACAAAGTCGATTTTATTATGTTATTAGAACATAACTATCTTTTATAATTTAAATAAGATTGCTTACGAATCGTATTGTGGAGAAAAAAACAAGCCGAATAAATTAATTCTTTTACAAAAATCTAAAGACATTTGTCAATATATAAATTGCAAATCGATAAAAAATTAATATTTTTCTCAACATTTAACGTATTCGTATTATTTTAATAAAATTCTTCAAAATAATTGGTATGTTGAACTTTAATTGTGATTGGGGTAAAAGAACTTCAGAAAACCATACGAAAAAAATTCCCTGAGAAATGCTTTATTAAATATTATTTGCTAGGATTAACTTTTTATTAATAATCAGAATTTGATTATATATGCACAAAATAGAAAACAATATGTCAAAAACAAGTTAATAATAAGAAATATAAATTGGTGTTTTATAAACAATAATAAAAATTAAACTAATTTTATTACCTACTAAATGAAATTAGAGTAAAAATGATAAAAAAGAGAAAAATACAAAAGCAAAACAAGTAATTAATTTATAAAATTAAAAAGAAAAAATACTAATGTAAACGCTGATATGGATTTTACAAAAATCTTAGAATAATAATTAGTTGTGAAAATAAAAATAAATTATTATATAAATACTACACATTAATGTTTATTTGCAAATAAGTCATTGATGATAAAATAATTTGAATTATCCAATAAAGATGCATGCAACCTAGATTGAAAAAAAATTGGAAATTACATATCCAAAATAATAATAATATTTATTAGAAATTAAAATAATTTATGTAATTCATGAAGTAACGACAAAAAAAAACTGCAAAGAAAACAATAAAGAAAAATTTGCTAAGTCAGCTGAAAAAGCTTCAAAAATTTTGCAAGTATAAATCAATTTAATTTTTAAGTATTGAACCGGAAATGCTAAATTAAGATAATAAAAAACATTGTTTTATGAAAAGATTACCGAAGCATATCTAATTAACAACGAAAAAAAAATAAAAGTTAAATTACAACTAAAAATCATAAATAAAAATTAATTTAAAAATGATTATTTAAATTAACCTATATTAAAAATTACAAATTTAAACAAAATTGTTGATTAACGACAATTAAAAATTTGAATACATATTGGTAAACTAACCAATTAAGTGTCCATTGCATTGTAATAGATAAGAGTTTAAATTGTTTTGTTATATTTTATTTATTTATTATTAATTTATGATATATTTTTATTTTTTGATGAAAAAATAAAATTTATTTAGTATAAATAATTTTATAGTTGTATATTTTTTAGAACAACTGTTAAAAATTTATTTATAATTTTTTACTTATTTCATAATCAAAATTTATTTTGTTTTAACCATTACATAAATACGTTAAATTTTATTATTATTAAATAATTGTTAATTTTAATAATGTTTAAATTATCGAAGAGAAAAGAACGGATTTTATGCAAAGAAACAAAATTTTAAGAGAAATAATTTTATTAAATTCATTAAAGAAAAAGAAATATTATGTTGTTAGTTGAATTGTGATTTATCTCATGGTAAGAGTAGTCTTTTTTTCTCTTTCTTTAGAACCTTTTTTCTTTTTCAGCTTGTTAAATTCCTTTAATTATTTTTATTACATAATATATTTTTCATCATGCCCGGGGACTGCCACCATTTATGCCTGGTATCCCATTAACTTTAATAATAATTCTTACAATATTCTTTAAATTAATGAATATTATATATATCACTTATTTTAAATACGTTTTTCCATATGGCTCTTATTATATAAATAAAATTACTGATCAAAAATATTTTAAATGTATAAAAAATATTAAATTTAATTTAATAATTATTATACAGTTTTTGCTGTTTACTGTTGAGCATTTCTTTATGTTAAGCTATAAAAGCTGCATTTTTATGTAAATTTTCAAGGCCGATTTTTTAGGTTTATTTTTCGTTTTTATATTATTACTTTTGTAAATAAAATTTAAACAATTTTTTCAAATGATTTGTTATTCATTTTATTTCTATTCGTCCGTAAAATTTGCATATTTTATTGTTAAAGGATTAAATTTGCACATAATAATTATGAAAAAGTGTTTAATATTTTTTGTTAATTTTCCTTAATAAATCAAATAAAAATTTTATTTGCACTAAGTTTTTATCATTTGCATGATTAATATTCTAGTATTTTTTTAGATTCATTTCAAATTAAAATACCATGCTAATAAATGCTATCCGCAATATGGTAAGGAGTTGATCTTTGATCACGGAAACATGAATAAAATACTTATGTCATTAATTATTTTTTAGAAAAAAAAATTTCTACTTTCTTCATTTAAAATTTATTAATACTAATAAATTTGTTTTACTTAATGATTTAAATAATTTATTTTTAAGAATGAATATATTATTTTGGTAAATTACAAGCTTTTTTATTAATATTATTTTTGTTTATAACAAAAAGATATATTTTCAATTTATAAAACTAATAAGATTTTATCTATGGTTCAATTATAAGAGTAATAACTTGTTCTAGGTAATCTCTCCCACCAAGAAAAATTAAAAAAGTATGCCAAAGTAAATTAAGTATCAGCTACCTAAGAAAAAAATCCACTTGGTCTTTAACTTATAAGATAAAAAAGCAAATCAAAAAATTATAATTTTTAGAGAATAATATAATTGAGTTTTAAGAGTACGATGTTACAAATAATATTTGAATTCATATTTACTATCGATTTTTGAGTAAGTTATTTAATCAAAATTTTTTTTAACGAATCATCTTGATCAGGTGCCTTTCGAAGGTGGCAAGTTCATTGGTCAACATTAATTTTTATAATATATTTAAATTTTTTCCTTTTCGTGTAACTATGATTTTATGATAATTTATCGAATGGCGAAAAAATATATATAATATATATATATAAATAAATAAATTGGGTGATAATTAAGTAATTTAAAATATCGAAATAGGCGTCAAGGGTATTTGTAATTTTTTTTCATTCATCATCTTTCAGATCCATTTGTGATGTTCGTCAGTTGGTAGTTGGTATTTTTTTTCTTCTGTAAATACTTTTATAAACATATATATTAAATATTGGTTAAACTTATTAATTAATAAAGGTGTTTTCGACAGTGATTTTATTCAAGAGTACTTTTAATTAATTTTCAACATTATTTATTGTACGTATGTATGATTTACTATTAATATACAACTTTTATATAAAATTTATAATTGAACTATCTAATATATAAAACTGATATTATTTTTTGTCAAAAGTTTTATTATTTCTTTCACTTTGAAAATATTTAAAAAATTTGTATATATTATCTAATAATTAGATAAGATATTTCTATTGTATATTTAAATACCGGCAACTGGTGCGGCGACAGAACGGCACATTTTGTTCGGAACCGGCGGGCACATCAACGGACGAACCTCAATTGCGTGGCCAACCAACAGCAGACGGGAATAATTTATTTTTAGACCCCAAAATATGTGGAATGGAATTATGTTTGATATGAGTTAAATACTATAAAAACAAGAATTTAGATTTTTTACAGTACTAATCGATAGCAAAATATAATCCTTTAAATTGCATCATGACCTTAACAATAAAGAGTTATATAGTCATAATATTTTTAATTTATTAAAACATTTAATAAAATTACATAATATTTTAAATAAAAGTTTAAACCTTATTTTGAAAAAGCGTAATGAGAAAAGATTTAATAAAAAATGAATTATACATTAGCTTGTTTTGAAAATCTATAAAATAAATCAAAATTTTTTTACAAAAGTCGATTTTATTATGTTATTTACATAAATATCTTTTATAATTTAAATAAGATTGCTTACAAATCGTATTGTGGAGAAAAACAAGCCGAATAAATTAATTCTTTTACAAAAATCTACAGACGTTTGTCAATATATAAATTGCAAATCGATAAAAAATTAATATTTTTCTCAACATTTAATGTATTCGAATTA
Organism: Heterodera schachtii; assembly: GCA_023374025.1. Classification (NCBI taxonomy): domain Eukaryota; kingdom Metazoa; phylum Nematoda; class Chromadorea; order Rhabditida; family Heteroderidae; genus Heterodera; species Heterodera schachtii. Next base: position 63,440 of record SIJG01000047.1, read on the forward strand.
TTTTAATAAAACTCTTCAAAATAATTGGTATGATGAACTTGAATTGTGCTTAGGGTAAGAGAACTTCAGAAAACTATACGAAAAAAATTCCCTGAGAAATGCATTATTAAATATTATTTGCTAGAATTAACTTTTTATTAATAATCAGAATTTGATTATATATGCACAAAATAGAAAACAATATGTCAGAAACAAGTTAATAATAAGAAATATAAATTGGTGTTTTATAAACATAATAAAAATTAAACTAATTTTATTACCTACGAAATGAAATTATACTAAAAATGATAAAAAGAGAAAAATACAAAAGCAAAACAATAAAGAAAATTTGCTAAGTCAGCTGAAAAAGCTTCAAAAATTTTGCAAGTATAAATCAATTTAATTTTTAAGTATTGAACCGGAAATGCTAAATTAAGATAATAAAAAACATTGTTTTATGAAAAGATTACCTAAGCATATCTAATTAACAACGAAAAAAATAAAAGTTAAATTACAACTAAAAATCATAAATAAAATTAATTTAAAATGATTATTTAAATTAACCTATATTAAAAAATACAAATTTAAACAAAATTGTTGATTAACGGCGATTAAAAATTTGAATACATATTGGTAAACTAACCAATTAAGTGTCCATTGCATTGTAATAGATAAGAGTTTAAATTGTTTTGTTATATTTTATTTATTTATTATTAATTTATGATATATTTTTATTTTTTTGATGAAAAAATAAAATTTATTTAGTATAAAAATTTTTTATAGTTGTATTTTTTTAAAAAAACTGTTCAAAATTATTTATTTATTTTATTTGTAAAAAAAAACTAAATAATTTAAGTTTCATATCAATTTAATTATTATTGGCGCAGATTGGATGTAGAAAATTTCAACCTTTTATAGAATATATATAAAAGAAATTTCATTACTTATTTCATAATCAAAATTTATTTTGTTTTAACCATTACATAAATACGTTAAATTTTATTATTATTAAATAATTGGTAATTTTAATAATGTTTAAATTATCGAAGAGAAAAAAACGGATTTTATGCAAAGAAACAGAATTTTAAGAGAAATAATTTTATTAAATTCATTAAAGAAAAAGAAATAGTATGCTGCTAGCTGAATTGTGATTTATCTCATGGCAAGTAAGAGTAGTCTTTTTTCTCTTTCTTTGGAACCTTTTTTCTTTTTCAGCTTGTTAAATTCCTTTAATATTATATATACCATTTATTTTAAATACGTTTTTCCATATGGCTCTTATTATATAAATAAATTACTGATCAAAAATATTTTAAATGGATAAAAAATATTAAATTTAATTTGATAATTATTATACAGTTTTTGCTGTTTACTGTTGAGCATTTCTTTATGTTAAGCTATAAAAGTATAAGAATTTTATTAGATTGAAAAGTAGCCCAAATAAGCAATGTTCAAGCACTAAATAAGCTTGGTAAATTTATCCGCTGCGCGGATGGAAAAGCAGTGTTTTTTAATGTAATTTTTGGTATAATTGTTAAAATTAAATTTGCTAAAGCAAATATAAAATTTGGGTACATTTATTTTAAATCTTTATTTTATTTTATTTTCATAGAGCTGCATTTTTGTAAATTTTCAGGCCGATTCTTTAGGTTTATTTTTCGTTTTTATATTTATTACTTTTGTAAATAAAATTTAAACAATTTTTTTCAAATGATTTGTTATTCATTTTATTTCTATTGGTCCGTAAAATTTGCATATTTTATTGTTAAAGGATTAAATTTGCACATAATAATTATAAAAAAAGTATTTAATATTTTTTCTTAATTTTCATTAATAAATGAAATAAAAAATTTTATTTGCACTATGTTTTTATCATTTGCATGATTAATATTCTAGTATTTTTTTAGATTAATTTTAAATTAAAATACCATGCTAATAAATGCTTTCCGCAATATGGTAATTAGTTGATCTTTGATCACGGAAATATCAAAAAAATACTTATGTCATTTTTATTTTTTAGAAAAGGAAAAATTTCTACTTCTTCATTTAAAATTTACTAATACTAATAAATTTGTTTTACTTAAAAATTTAAATAATTTATTTTTAAGAATGAATATATTATTTTGGTAAATTACAAAATTTTACATATTATTTATTTTTTAACAAAAAATATTTTTTTCAAGATCTAAAACTAATATTTATCTATTTATTTAAAAATTAATTATTACTTTCGAATTTTATTTTGACTGATTTATGCATTCATTTGTCGTAGTGCGACATTCGCGGTCCGATTGCGGACCATTATTTCAAAGATGAACTGTTAAAAATAAATTCTTACAAAAATTGAGTGACTAGATTTTATATTAAATAAGCATTTTTTTTTTTTTGCTAATTTTCACAGTTCAATTATAAGAAAAATATCGTGCTCTAGGTAATCTCTCCCACCAAGAAAAATTAAAAAAGTATGCCAAAGTAAATTAAGTATCAGCTACCTAAGAAAAAAATCCACTTGGTCTTTAACTTATAAGATAAAAAAAGTAAATCAAAAAATTATAATTTTCAGAGAATAATATAATTGAACTTTAAAAGTACGATGTTACAAAATAATATTTGATTTCATATTTACTATCGATTTTTGAGTAAATTATTTAATCAAATTTTTTTCTCGAATCATCTTGATCAGGTGCCTTTCGAAGTTGGCAAGTTCATTGGACAACATTAATTTTTTAATATATTTAAATTTTTTCCTTTTCGTGTAACTATGATTTTATGATAATTTATAGAATGGCGAAAAATATATACAATGTATATATATAAACAAATTGGGTGGTAATTAAGTAATTTAAAATATCGAAATAGGCATCAAGGGTATTTGTAATTTTTTTCATCCATCATCTTTCAGATCCATTTGTGATGTTCGTCAGTTGGTAGTTGGTATATTTTTTTCTGTAAATACTTTTATAAACATATATATTAAATATTGGTTAAACTTATTAATTAATAAAGGTGTTTTCGACAGTGATTTTATTCAAGAGTACTTTTAAATTAATTTTCAGCATTATTTATTGTACGTATGTATGATTTACTATTAATATACAACTTTTATATATTAAATTTATAATTGAACTATCTAATATATAAAACTGATATTATATTTTTATCAAAAGTTTTATTATCTCTTTCACTTTGCTAATCTTTCTGATAAAATATTTATTTTTATAGATAATCTTTAGAATGAAATAATGATTTTCTGGAGATGGCTAATTTTTAAACGTTTTATTAGCAGGCAAACAATAAATTTTTATGTATATTCACAGGCTTGGCTAATCTTTATAATAAATTTTACTTGATTTAATTAGAATCCAGATAATATGTTGTTTTAACTTTTTATTAGCAATTTTTTGTGCTAAACGATGTAATTTTTTTAATTTAACAATATTTGATTTTATTTTTATTTTTTAATATATCATATGAAAATATATTCGATGTTTTTGCATATCGATTGGATCAGGCCAATTCTGCCAAATGTTTATTTGCGTGCCTGCAAAAAGTACGATAGAATATAGGTTAAATTAAATAATAGGTGAATTACTCTTGGCACTTTAAAGTGCACTTTACATGGAATGTTTGTTTCAAATTGCATTCGTCGCACTATTGGTATTTACATACCTGCATATTTAAAATGTTAAGTTATTATATGAATTGAATTTATTTATTTAGATAATAATGAATGAATTCTTCTTTTTTTATTTATAATTGTCGAATGGAAAATTAATCCAAGTCTTTCGACAAAGACGATGGAGCATTTTTTGCGTCGTAACTTTTTATTTAAATGAATCGCTACCAAATTATTGTTCTTTTAATTTTATTATTATTATTATTATTATGCATTCTTAATTTTCTATCAATTCTAAAATCTCTCATTTATTTTTTGTGCCTTTTCATGCGGCATATCAATAATAAAAAGGAAAAATGCTGTAAACTTTCATAAATAACAAAAAAATAGATAATATTAATTTTTAATTAATTTATTATTTATAATGGAATAAAAACTAATCAAATTATTCTTTAAGTTTTATTTTGCATTTAATAATACCGGTTCAAATTTCCTGAAATATTTCAATTTATTTATCATAATACTATTGTGTTTCTTTTTATCTTTTAAATATAACATAAATCAAAATTTTCTTATTATTTTAATATTAGACAATTCTTTTTTAATTGCAAATAAGTATTTATCTAAAATCTTATTTTGTTTTAATGCGTTAATGAGTTCAAAATTATTTTATTGTATTGTTAATTTAAGATTGTACAAAAATCATAAATAAAAAACCATTTGCTAAATATTACAAAGAATATTTAATCAAAGTTTTCGTAATTTAAAAATGATTTTAATTATTTGTCTTGTAAGATGAAATTTTATGCTTTTATATTAATTTTAATTTGTTTTTGGATAGTATTCAATATTTTTATTATCAGATACTCCTTCGCATGAACCTTTATTTTGCATAAACATGAAATAAAAAGTTTTAAAATATAATATAAAGAAAGATTTAAAACTATGTTGCAGGAAAAATGAAAAATTATTTGAAATTAGATAACTTAAAATAAATTTTAAAATATTCCTTTAAAATTATAATTGACTGAATACAGTAATTTTATCTACTGACTGAGACAGATCTAGCTTTTTTCATACAAACCAAATAATTAATAATAAATGATTGTTGAAATAAAATATAATTTTAAAAATTATTTATTTCGAAAAAAGAATTAATTCAATTATTTAATGATCATTATGAGATTTGAAATGATCCAGAAGGGGAAATACATAAAATTCAATTTTGAAATTTAAATTCTAAGAACTACGACTATGAATGGTTAAATAATTTATATTTAAATTTTTTTTTAATATAACAAATTTATTATTAATAAAAATTTATCAATCAAATTATGAATTTATAGCGTTAACTTTACGAGTTTATTATAATAGTAAATAAGGAAAATATTCATTTTTGTTCAATTGTGTGCAAATAAATTTTTTTTAAAACATTAAATTACAACAAAATTAATTAATTTTTTGCATAATAAATTAAAATTTTAACGTAATTTATTCTTTTTTGAACAAACTTACCTACGATATAAAATTTTTAAACAAACACAAAAAAAATATTTCATAGATGATAGTATTTTTAAGATAATTATTTAATTATAGAATTTTTATCATTCAAGAAATAATTTTTCAATGAACAACAAAATTAAGAAATGATTATAAAAATAATAGCTAAAAATATCGATCTTGTGTTTATGACATAAATGATAAAAACTTATAAACTTTCAAATTTAATTGAAAATACCGAATCCATTTTTACAAACAAAAATATTGTATCTTGAATAGCATTTCTATAAAAAATAAATTTAGGATGTTAACCCTTTTGCATTTAAATAACAAGGTATGACTAATTTAATCAAAAGTTGAATTTTTAATTACAGATATCAGGTCAAGGAACTAATCACACACTGTATTTTGCTGCCCAAGTTGTTTCAAAATGCTTAACAAAGTAAATATTAGTTTAATTCCACTTGTGTCACAACTGATACGCAATAATAATAATAATTTTAAAATATTTAAAAAAATCGATTTGTTCTTTTCAATTATAAAGATTTAAACAAATAAGTTGAAAAAGTGCCCCCGTAATTAAAACTCGTATTGCATCTTTTTCGAGCGACCAAAAATATATGCTAATCGCGAATCCTAACATCATTGGGTTTTGTCCATTTTGTACATATGTATAAACATTTTTTACCATTATAAATTTTAACTTTTTTTTAAGAAGTTGTGCGGGATTTAATTGAAAATAAAGCATAATTTAATAAAAGGTGCTAAACACCCTTAAATATTAATAAAATACGTGCTAAAAGTGCTTTCCATTTAATAATAATTCACTAATGATTTTTGTTAAATATTGCATTGAGTATATTTTTCATGGCTACATCCCAAATTCGTTTGCATGGTTAGAAACTGCTTCATATTTTTCATGATTTACTCCATTTTTTATACTAATTTTTAATATGTTTCTTTATATTTACAAAAATTATATCACCATGACATTTATTTTTCATGAACATTTTTGAAGCGAATATTTTCTAAATTTTGTTATATCAAATATTAGTGTTTTTGTTGATCAAATTTTGCTAAGCATTATTGTTTTTAATTTGTGTAAATCAATTTATTAAGTTGAATTTTGAACATAATTATTCAAAAACCTTATGCTGTAATTAATTGTTTTTGTTTTAGTGGTTGGGAAATTTCGTAACTAAATTTTAAAAAGTCTTATTTTACATACTTTAATAATAAGAGCCTGTAAGATTACAAAACAATTTATTAACTTAAAAAAATTTTATGGCCAAAAATGTTCGAAAACCAAGACGTCCTTTTCTCGGCGATTAATAATCTTATCATAAAAAAACAAAAAAAAACATTTTTAATAATTTTGAAGACAGCTGGACGAAACTAGGAACAAAAGGAAACAAATAATGCTGCGAGAGTGCGCAAATTGAAAAAATAAAACAAAAAAGCTAAATGAATCGAAAAATATGCAAAGTAAATGATTCATGAATTTTCTCTCACAAAAATTTTAAATTAAAAAACGAATAACCTAAAATGATCATAATGAATCCGATCATAACTTAATTTCTTTCAAATAAAAACTATTATAGTATTAACAATATAAGGCAAAAAAAGTCAATACATAATCTATTAAAAAAGTCTATAAAGTTGAAAATCACAAAGTTTAAAAACAGTAAAGCCAAAAGATGAAAAAATTTATTATTGGACAACCGGTGCAATGCCGAAGTGATACTTAGTCAAATTAATGAAATTAGTATTTAGCGACAGCTCGAAGCATCCTCTACTACTTATGTAATTTTTAAAAAATTCGTTAAAGTTTACAAAAAGTTGTAACCAAAAAAGTTTGAAAAATTTTGACTCAACAATTTGACCCTAACTTTTTTGAAACTCAATAAAATTTTTTGAAATTTAGCAAAATAATAGAGTAATTTTTGGGCTATCTATTACATAAAAATTAAAATTGGTTGTTTCAAAAAAAATTTTTATCGAGGAATTAATAGTGTCATATTTTTATGGGCATCCAAAAAATATAAGGTAATTTAAATGCATGAAATTTGTTCAAACTTAAATTAATTCACCGCACTTGATATGAAAAGATAGCCCAAAGATTACTCTACTATTCTGCTAATAAATAATTCATTATATAGGTTTATAGTACAAGTTTGTCATGAAAACAAAAATAAAATGAAACATTAATATTTAGAATATTTTAAAAAGTTAGAGTTAAACTCATCAAAGCTTACGAATAATACCAAATTTTTCTTGTTTTGATTTTTTTTAAAAGACGGGAGTCTCTTTTATTGGCTTATTTTATAATATCAGACAAAAATAAAATAATACAAAAATTACCAAAATCCGCAAATAATTTTTAAAATACCAAACTGAAAACATCAATATTAATTTTAATAAGGATTAATAAGTCAAATATCAATACAATCTAGAATGCTTTAAAAATAACTTTAAGCTTTAAATTGTCAGTCTATATGAGCTAAAATAAGTTAAAAGTATAATTGCTATCAATTTATTTGCATTATTAACATATGTAATTTTTTTTTTGTTATAGGTTTGTATTCTTTTTTTATCATTCTTATTATATCTTTTTCTACCTGATTATTAAAAAAATTCTTAAATTAGAGATAAAATTAAATTATAGCAAAAAAAACTTTTCATAATGAAGAAAAACTCAAGATTTAATTAGGTACCACAAACTTTTAATTAAAGATGAAAAAATAGAATTTAAAGTGGATTAATTGCTTATTTAACAATAAATAAAAAATAATTTTAGTATGAGAAATTAGCCAAATTTTAATTTATTTAAATTGCAAGAATATAATAATCATGAATAAATAAATAAAACATTTCATTAATACAATTAAAGCCTATTGAAAAGGTGATATTTTTGAATTCGAATAAATATCTAAGAAACGCAAATTTATTAGCATTTTCAATATAGATAAATTTATGAAATTAAACTATCCATTATCGAATTTTATTCCATTTCAAAATAGACCACCTCTGCGCGTGTTCATATTTTTGAAAAAATAAATACATCTTTTATAGAGTTTTGATATGAGAACTTGGTTTAAATTAATATAATTTAACTACTCTTAAAAGGTTAATTTCGATTAATAAACTTTAATAGATAATTCTATGGTCATGAAATAAAAAATTAAGGCTATTAAATCTAAAATTAAAGACCAAAAAATAACAAAATAAAATTTCTGGCGCGAAAAAATGAAAACCTAAAATGACATTTTATATATAACTTACAATCAAATAAAAAATATGCAGATTGGAGGAAAAAAAACCAGCTGAGGTTTAAGCCATAATTATTTAAACTTGTGAATTTATATAAAAACATAATTTTAAAAATGTATTTTTGTAAATTTATTTTTAATAATAAACTCTATTCAGATTATTTTATTTACAATATAAAATTTAATCAAACTGCAAAAATATAAGATTTAATTATAAAATTGTCACTAAGTTTAATCAACATAATTTCCTAATAAATACAACATTAATTCTAAAAATATCCGTTAAAAATATTGTGAAAAATAATTATCCAATAATTTTAAATTGATAAAACTAATTAATAAACATATGAGAAAATTTGATAAAATTATGGAAAATTTAGTGAACTTTTCGTTTCGACACTTTTTAAAAACCATAATTATTAAATCATTTTAAAACATAATGCCATTTTATCAAGATTAATCATAAAATTTAACAAATTCTAACGTTTTTCCCTAAAAGCACTATGTTAAAAAGTACATAATAACAATTAAAAAAGATTATTCTTGTTTATGTTCCTAATTACAACTTTTTTATAATTTTATTTAATATAAGTTTAAAAAAATTTAATATCAAATCCCTTTTCATCATATAAAATAATAATTTTTATTAATTGAATAATAAAGTTTAAAAACAAATAAAGATAAAAAAAATTAATATTTGGAAATATATAAAAAATATAAGAATAGAATAGATCTACTAAAATGTAGTTTTTAAATATTTTTAAAATTTTGAATTAACACAGAATATTTAAGCAATAGTAAAGTGATTGAAAACAAAATTTATAAATTATAATATAGTTGAATGATGTAAGCAAAATTGTATACTTAGAAGGCTAAAATAAAGAGATTTTTAGACTAATGCATAAGATAATCAAAAAAAGCAAATAATGATATTAATGATAACGAAATTTTTGAAAAATATTATAACCTGATATATCTTTTTACAAAAATTACCTTATAATTTTAATTCTAAGATTTATTAATTGTATTAATTGTTTAAAAAAAGTTTGAAGCAAATGAACATTAAGTCTGTATATTCAGCCATCCATAAATTATAGACATCTAATACTATATATAAGTTTAAATATGCATTTTTAAATATTGTATCTGTTTAAAATGAAAACAATTAACAAATTAACTAGTACTGAAAAAGTTAAATATTTTTTAATTGTTGATAATTATCGAATAATTTACTTTAAATTCATCATTAAATATCGAATTGCGTAACACATCAAAAATTTCAAATATCAGAAAATTAAAAATAAGTTCAAATTACTTCTTATGAAAAAGGCGGGAATTAAAGAGAAATGAGTGATCTTGAATTTACTCATACGAATTTAAGGCGATAATAATATTAAAACTTTATAATATACTTTTATCATTAATGCATGTGCTAATTCAAATATACTTTCTTATTATTTTAACCAGACTTTTTGAAACTAATACAGTTTCTACTTCAAGATTATAAAAATGCCCTTTATATATACTTAATAAAAAATTAATATAATACAAATATATTTACAAAAAATTTATTATTTCTTATTTAAAAGATCAAATTCCATAATTAAAAATGAATTTTAAAATATTACTTTAATTTTATAATTAAAAAAAATAACTTACTTATTATAATTATACAAAGGCACATTTCATAAAAAAATTATTATTAGTTGCACTAAAGCAAAAAAAAATGATTAGAACATTTCCATTTAACTTTTTAACGAAAAAGGTACCTTATAATAATTTTATTCAAAATGAATTAAAAACAACAAATAATATTTAGGTAAGAATTAAAAGTAAATTACAAATATAATAATGCTAAGTAATTTATAAAATAAATAGATAATTTTATTAAGAATATTAAAATAGAAAAATTAAAAAATTTGAAATAACATATATATTATTTCAAGTTACAGCACCCAACGGAATCGGGAGCAGAAAAAAGCTTACAAACCGGTGAAAGGAATCATGATTGTTAATTTAATTGTCCTTTCCAGAAAATAAAAGCATTCTTCTTGTATCTTTTTAATATTTTAACATCTTTTAAAATAAAGTTAAAAAACAAATCGCAATCATGAAAAATTAAGTATTAAATAGTTTCTTTATTTATTTTATTAGATCTCATTTAAAATAAGGTTTTTTTTTGTTTTATTTAAATTATGATTTGTTTTTATTTGTTGATTACCTTTGGAATATTTTTCTATCGTAATGAAATAGTGGATTTATATTGCCTTAATTTCTATTTTAATATTTTGACCATGGCTAAGATTACTGGGTTACTATTTAAAATTTAAATTATATTTTTAATTGTTTATAATAATCTGATCATCAAGATTTTTTTTTGTTAAATTTAGCATTATAAAAATTTTTTTAACGTGGCGTAATTAGTAGAGTCATTTAAATGAATTTGAATAGCGCATGTGCTTTTTATACTATAATTTAATTTATTTTTTCAATTCATTTGTATAACTCAAAAACAAAAGTCAACAAGTAAATCATATCTGATGGTTGGCTCACTTCGTCTTCATGTCTTGATATAATTCAGTTTTAATAACGTTATTTTGTTTAAATTTAATTAAAACATTAATATTTATAAAGGAAATTAAAAAATTAAATAATAGATCGGATCGTTAATTTTCTGTCTCTATTATTTTTTTATTAAAATAATTTTAATTATTTTTTTTAATTTTTCTCTAAAAAATTACATCAAATTTTTGATAGTGCAACAATAAGTTATTATTGTATTCATTTAAAAGCATTTTTGAATTCATGAAATTATATTAAAATAAGTTATGTGATATTAAAGTAATCAAATAAATATAAGGAATGTTATTTAAAAAATCTGCAAATTTTTATACATTACTTTATATATTTTTTAACTTATTTTGTTTTCGAGTTTTATAATAAAACTTATATAAAAAAACCTTTAATAATTCAAATGACATTGAATTTTTATTTCTTCTTAGTTATGCTTAATCTTTTTTAGTAATATTTATGTTATTACTTTTTGAAGTTCAAATAAAGCTTATATTTTATATCTTTATTTATAAAAATATTTTTAAAATATACATATACAATAAAAATTTTAAATAGAATTAATCATTCATCTATTAAAATTTTTACTTAAATATAATATAAGAATACTTTAAAAGCACTCTATAGATTGTATTATATTTCCTAAAGCTTTCATATTTGCATTAATTTTTTTTATATGTTTTTTTGTCTTTATTGCCTTTTTTGTTAAGAAAATTTTCAAAAAATGTCTTAAACGGAACAAATAGTGACAAAATGCCAAAATCACCCTAAGAGAAAAATTTCAATAAAGAACCAAAAACCCCCAAAATGCAAATATAATAATAATAAAATTAAATATATTTTTTAAATTAAACTAAACATAAAATATGGAAAATTTTTGACAGAAATTATTTATAACTTGGCCTAAAACCTACGAAGTGTTAAAATCTTGGTATTTTTCGATACCCTAAGTGTTTTAGATTAGCCTATAAAATTTCAAAAAAAATAATTAAGTTTTAAAAAAGTTATGACTTGAGAAGCTTAGAAAACCAAGTTTTTTTCAACATTTTTGGCCATAACTTTTAATCCAATTGAAAAATCTTAAATAAATAAATCCTTAGATTCTTTTTCAAAATTGCCAAAATGAAATTTAAAATATTATGCTATGAAACTTTTCTTCTACATAATAACAATAAAAAATATATATAAATTTTCAAATGTTATTTATAATACGTATATCAATAAGAAAAAACATAGTAATATTTCCAATATTTAGCGATTATAAATTTTTTTCCGCTATTTTTTTTTATTTATTTTTTATTTCATCAGAAAAATATATGCCAAAAAATATGTAGGTGCGCTATGTTGATTTAATCATTGAATTTCTCTTGTACACCAGTGTATAAAAAAATTTTTTGACAAAAGTACAATAATTAATTCTTATTTATTTGTCTCTTTAAAGATAAAAAGCTTTAAATTACAAATTAATTGGTTGGACTATTTATATATTTCTTGTTAGAAATATCCAACATTTTTTTCTTCCGAAAGATTATAACGTTTGTTTATTTTTTTTGCAATTTTTAAAATTTTATTAATAATATGAAATTATTTTTCCTAATTTTTTTTATTAATATTCTTATTAATTATTTCTCGTGGCTCCAATGAAGATATTTTTAATGACTGTGCCAAAATATGCTTTTAAATAATATTCATAGCTTTGTAAAAATTAGTCTATTATTTTAATTATAACAAACAATATTAATTAAGTCAAGATATTAATTTTAATAACAAGGAAATGCTTATATAAAATTATATTAATCCAAATAATAAAAGAAAAATTTTTTCATAAGCCATAAATTCAATGAATTTAGAAATTGATTGTTTTTAATTGTAGTGTAAGCATAACTGAAATATGAGACAAATTTACCCAAATATTATTAGATCAATGATTTTATATTGGTTTTGACCTGTATTTTATGTATACCTTTTAAAATAAAAAAATTATCAAAATAAAAGAAAACAAAACCTTCACGATAATGCACTTATTAGAGATCGGATACGGACAGGATCCGTATACGGATTTTTACGGATCCGTAGTCCGTAATCCGTATTTTTTTCGGCCGATACGGATTTTTTACGGACTACGGATTTTACGGATTTTTAATCCGTAAATCCGTAATCCGTATTTTTTTCGGCCGATACGAATTTTTACGGACTACGGATTTTACGGATTTTTAATCCGTAAATCCGTAATCCGTATGGGTGCCTAGTCCGTAATCCCGATCCCGATCCGTACAATTCTTGATACGGATTACGGATTTTTTTTTTGGCGTTTTAATGTGAAATGGATTATATTTTTAAATTTAGTGCAGTCAATTCGCCAATACTTTGAATTGGCGAGTGTCTATTTCGTAAAATTTTTGGCAAAAATCGAAAAAAAAGCAAAATTTTTGTGCAAAAAATATATTCCTATAATATAAAGAAAAGAACAACAATTGTTTGATGCTATAAGATTTCTAAATAAAATATTGTTGTATTTAAACTTAATAAATTTAATCAAAATTAAAAAATAATTCAACATAAAAATTAAGAGATGATAAAAATTATATTATTATGAATAGACTAGGTTTTGTTCAAGAAAATTTTAGAATTAAATAATCTTATTTGAATATATAAAAAAATTGAAAAAAAAACATAAAATAATAAATTTTATTGACATGCCGTTCGTCTCGAACGAATCCCTGAAACCATTATAGGTTCATAGACAGAAAACTTCGGCTGGCTGTACGAGAATAAAGATACTTGTATAAAATATTATATTTTCTGTTAATTTAAATTTATTAGCAATTTAAAAATAATATAATCAAAATAATAATATGCTGCAATTGAAATAAAATATATTGACAATGTGTATAGCTAAAATCAAACAATAAAATTTAACATAAAACAACTAATAATTTAAGAGACTCACATAAACAATTCAATTCTAAAATAATTATAATGCTATAAAATATTGATAACATATTAAGAAAAATATATTTATTTTATTTCAAAGAAAAATTAATATAAGAAATATAATAACGAGCAATTTTGGTTGGCGACAAAATAACTAAATAAAGAACAGATTCGCCGAATTTTTCAAGTCGATTGGCGTCCGTAACATTTCAATTTCATATTTAAACATAAATTTAACAAAATTTACCAAAAAAAATGTAAGAAAATATAACTTCAGTACACTTTAATATAATAAGTCTATTTACAACAATTTTTTAAATTATATTATTACAGTGGATTTTTTTCAAAAAAAATGCCCCAGATTTTGCACAAAAAATGATGTTTTTTCGATTTTGAGCCAATTTTTTAAAGTAAGATTTATGAATTTTTGTGCCAGGCGATGCTGGTAGGCAGCGCCAGGCGAATTTTGAAATTTTAACTCAAAGCGTGAGTCCAAACTGGCCTTTAAACCAGGGGCTTTCATTTATGGAAATTTTATTGCATAATGTCACTATTTTATCAATAATTTTTAAAGTCTGACGCAAAATTTTTTTATCTTTTGATCCCTAATGTTTGAAAATTGTTGCAAAATGTTCATATTTTGATAGTAATATCTTATTTTTCGGGCTTGGTGTTAATTAGAGCCCGGCGGGATCGGGACTCCCGCGGGATTTTTACGGGATTCCCGTTCGGCACTCCCGTCACGGAAAATTTTGAACTCACGATCCCGCTCCAGCTCCCGGAAATTTTACCTAAAAACGGGAGTAAAAATGCACTGTATGAATTGAGTTATTTTGGCAAAATTAATAATTTTTTATTGAAAATCTTAAATATATAGCAAAAATTTCAAAAAATTTTCCAGGCGGCGCCTATTGGCACCGCCCGCCGGACTCAAAATCCTTAATTTTCTTAAAAAAAAATTTTTTGGGGGTCCGGCGGTGTCGATAGATGCCGTCGAAAAGTATTTCGGAATTTTTAATTAATTAATATTAAGAAAATTGTTCAAATTTCATAAATTTTCAACCTTTCCCCCTTCGTTGTTGAATTAACAGATTAATATAATTTAATCCATCCACATAAAATTGAATTTTTGCACTCGTTCAACTTGCTGGGCCAAATCGCCGATATATAAAAAAATCAAAGCAAAAAATAAAAGCCATTCAAAAAAAATAAAAATAAAATGTTTAAAAAAAGCAAAGAAAGGAAAAATAAGAAAATAAGAAATAAATTTAAAAGCGATTTTATTCATAA
>SIJG01000047.1:79256-102783 GCA_023374025.1 Heterodera schachtii
TGCTGATTAATTTTTTTAATTTTAATATTTGTAATTCCGTAAGTTTAGAAGTATATAAATTAATGAAATTTAGTTGAATTATATTTAATATATTAGTTATAGGAGTGATATTTTGTCCATTGCAAAAATATAATTTTATTTTCTCATAATGTTAATTTTAATTAGTAAATCATGACTTATACCATTTGATAATCAAGAAAGAGCTTGTTTCATCTCATTCGTTTTCCAAAGGAGTTTTATTTTTTAGATTTGAATTGCTTATATAAAGTTAGATTTGCAAATTTATTCATTATTAAGAAGCTTTAGAAATATTTTTTCATTTTGCAGAATTTATCCTTTTGACATCATTACTTTCAAAATTTATTATTATAATAAAATAAAATAATTTATGTAAAAAATAATTTATGACAAATAAAAGATATCCCAATTAAGTGTTGAAAATTTTCCGAACAAAATCAATATTTGTTAGTGCTCTGAAATATTAAATAAAAAGAATAAACATTCAAAATAAATAAAATAAAATAATTAGGAAATTTGATAACCAATTAAAAAGAAAAAATTCCATTTGCACAAATAATAAAGAAAAATATTTTGTGCTTAATCGATGTTTTTTATGCCTAATAATTAGGGTCGCTATTTCCAGTGGAAAACAGAATGTAGGTAAAAAACGCATTTCTGTATTAAAAATTTTCGATTCCGATGTCACTATCGGTCACAGAAATAACTATTTTGGCGCTTCTTCACTAAAATAGTTAAAATTAACTATTTTGGCATTTTGTCACTATTTTATCACTATTCCGATTTTTTTGAAAATTTCTCCAATAAAAATACAATAAAAACCAAAATTACACCCCTAAGTATCGACTTAAAAATTTTCAAAAAATACACCCCTAAAAATAGGCTCAAAAATTTTAAAAATACACTCCTATTAAATGAAAAGTTTCTCAAAAATTCAATTCTTTGCAAGAATTTAATGTAAAAAATTATTTGTTAGGTACCAATTTTTGGTTTTTTGCCCTTAATAATCCCAGATCTACTCCCTTTCACTTCAACTAGTAAATAAAAGTTATTTTTGCTCAATTTTTGACAATATGCCACTATTCGTCACAAATTATGCTTTTTTGCCACTATTTGTCATTATTTTAGCATTTTTCCTCACTATTTTAGTTAATTATTTCGGATTTTTCGTCACTAAAAGTCGCGACCTTACTAATAATGCTTATTTTTTTACCATTTAAAAT
This sequence comes from Heterodera schachtii, assembly GCA_023374025.1. NCBI lineage: Eukaryota > Metazoa > Nematoda > Chromadorea > Rhabditida > Heteroderidae > Heterodera > Heterodera schachtii. The sequence continues at coordinate 80,498 of SIJG01000047.1, forward strand.
TTTTGCTATAGTTAATTAATTTGATTTTTGTCTATTATCTCTAATTTTTTTTCTATGATTGAATGAGGTTAGAAAATATTTTTATTTAGACCTAATAAATTTCTTGACCATGTTATTGTGCTTAGCTCACTATGTTTTTTATTTATTTTTTAATAAATACTTTTGATTTAATTTTTATAATTGGATTATTTAAAATGAGAAATTATATTATAATTTGCTCAAAAAACATTAGGAATAATTTAATTTAATACTTTTCATTTGGAAATTATAAAATTAGTAATTATGTTATAATTAAAATATTAGTTTTCCTATAAATTTTATTCTACGCTTTTAAGTCTTTTACATGTATTTTCAATTATTTTTCAAGAGAAATTTTTTAATGGCGTTAAAAAAGCTTTCATATATATAAAAAATATATAAAATATCTCAGAAGTTTCAATAATTTATAAAATAAAACATTTTAGAAATAAGTGAAGCAAAAATGGATCTATAATTCAAAATGCTACCAAAAGGTTTAAATTAAAACATTACATAAATGTTAAAGGCAAATAGTTAAAATGCAATAGAGCGGTTGGAATACATAAAATTTAAAAAGTTGAAATATTTTATGGATATTTCTTTCATAATTAACTTGTTCTCCAATGAAAGTATTAAAAAGTCACATAGAGCGCAGAGACTTTTTGACTTTTTTGATCATTTAATTTTAACTTAGATTTTATTTTACATTTCGCCATGAGCTCTCTTTTATTTTTTTTAATTTTGTATTTTTCGTCACAACTTTTACAACTTCAAATTACCTTCTTTTCAAATGAATTATATATTTTGGTCTAATCTTATTCGACAATAAAGTTTAAAATATGATTTCGTTCTATTGGCGAAAGCATATACGGTAGTTAAATTGTGCCGATATTTATATTTTTTTTAAAGTTTGATCAACATTTAATTAAAAAATATATATTACTTTTATCAAAAAATAATCATTAAATATAATTTTTCAAACGTATGTAATTCGATCAAATGTTCTGAAGAATTGTTCATAAATAAATAACCATAATTTTATGACTTTTTTAGCATAATATAATGAAAAGCAAATTCATGAAAATTTTTAATAAAATACAAATTTTTATTATGAGAAGAGAAATATTCAATTAACCGCATATTAAGTAGCATTTTGAAATATTTCAACTTCATGAAAAGTAAAATTTTTCTTTATTAATTTAAATTATACATAATTATTCATCATGGGCTGTCAGCTTACTTCCTGTGCGTTTTCCAGCAAATTTTGCATATTAATATTATTTTTTTGTGCTAAAGTTAGCTTTTTGAACTCCAAAAAGAAGAGATAAATAAAATATTAAATATAAATTTCTATTTCTTTTATGATTAAATTACATTGGTATAAATAATTATTAGTTTATTTTCGTTAATAATAGTAGTTTAAACAACAATTTCGTACTATTTTATATATTATTTAAATAAATGGATATTTTTATGACTTGAGATTTTTTAAAATTCATAAGCAACTTTTTCCAGTTTATATTATGCTGATTATTTTTTAATTGAATTAATTATATAAATTATATCTTATATTTGAAACATTTAGTATTTTTATTTTATACTCATTTATTGTTATTTACATAATTATCATTGATAAAATTAAAGTTACTAATTTTAATTTAGTAATATTAGTTTTAAGGATTTAATTTCAAACCCAAAGGTTTTCTTACAATCTCATGACTAAATATATTAAAATAGATTATAATTTTAATTATTAACCTTTATATCTCAATAGAAGAATATATTTTATTATTTTTACTTCAACATTATTTTTTTGGTGAATTTGTGTTTTTATGAAATAATTTATTTAAATATTTTTTGTTGTTAATTTAAATGTATTATTTTGGCAACTATTTGTTATTTCTGATACCATACCTTTAATACCTCTAATTTTATTCAGCAATGCTTAATTGCCTTGTAATATTTAAGTAAACTACTGGAATTTAGTAATTGGCAATTGGTTCATTAATTTTGTTATAATTTTTCAATTTCACGTTCAGTTCGTTAATCTTTTGCTCCATCTTTGGGATTGATTGTTGTAATTAATTTAACCGTATTTTTGGCCCTTTCATTTTCATTATTTCTATTAATTTACTATTACATAATAACAAACTGAATACATCTAAAATAATAAATTTCATATCTTGGTATGATTCATTTAATATATATATATTTTATATTTAGTATTTTTCTTTTAAATTTCTTTTTAATTTATTTAATAGAATAAAAGTCAGCACTTTATTTGTTTTATAACGCAAAAGATTTACATAAATATTTCAACTGTAACTATTGTAAAGACTAAATAACGCAAAAGATTTACAAAAATATTTCAACTGTAACTATTGTAAAGACTAAATTTTTAATAATATTTTTCAATTTTTAATATTTATTCAATTCTTCAACTTTCTGTCAAAACACGCTAAAAGCAGTTTATCATTCAATTTTGTGCTTTGTGAAGGTAATTAATTCTTAATATAAAATTTGCTTATTTTTCAATGAATGGAATTTTATTCCTTCTAAATAGTCTGATGTTCTATTCAAAAATGTTTTATAAGTTGAAACAAATAAAGAATTATTAATTGAAAACTATAAATTAAAAATTGCAAAAATTTATTAAACTTTAACCTGACACTATTGTGATTAATTACAATTTGTTGTCAGTTGTCGAACTTTTACAGTTTCTGATTAATGGATATAAACAACATGTATAGTTAGTTCATTCTGATGATTAAGAGTTCATTGATGAATGGACCAGGCAGGCTTCCTTCACATAAATTTTAGCAGCCAATAAGTAGCTTAATTTTTTGGATATAAAGCGCAATTAATTAAAAATATTAAATGAATTTTATTTATTAAATTAATTCTTAATTAAGAATAGTAATTAGATAATTAATTTATTTACGATACTTTTAATAACTTTACTAGTCAGCGTATATTTTCAACTGTAAGATGATTGTTTTCACGCTTCTATTTATAAGCTACAGTAATTTTAGGTTGTTACTTTTAGCTGTATACTATTTATTTTAGAATTTTACATTAAAACTGATTTCGTAGGTGTTGGATATAATTGTTGACTTTGTTGTTAATTTAAATTAATTTAATTTGTGGCGTTTTGTTTGTTATTTTCTATTCCAATTTTGTTCTCATTTTCTCATTAATTAATTAATTGGTATTCTTTCATCTCTCTCCTATTTTTGCTCTTCAAAATTGTTGCTTCTCCGTCCTCCGACAATTTGCTTGCTTTTAATTTTGTGTTCGATTTGATATTAAAAGATTTCCGAATTTTCCATCCAATTTGACCGGCACCCCTTTCCCCAAAGAATCAAATCCTCCAATTTGGCGCTCCTGAAAACGGAACAGACAGGTAAGCCTCGCGGTTCTCTTTCAGTTTTAGGGGAGATCGAAGCTTAAAAAAAACGAGTCAGAGGCTTAAGTCGTTTTGAGGAGCGAAGTACGCTTATCGATCCGGGTTTGGACGATAGCGAAACTGCTTCAAATTGTGAGGAAAGATTCGGACTTGAACTTCCCTACAAAAAACGCAGAAGTTGGAAAAATTCGGTTGAGTTTTCCAGAGAAGAAGAAATTTGGCAAAAGGAAAGATTCGGTTGAACTTTGCCTAAGAAAGATTCGGCTGAACTTTCACGGGATTGTATAAGATAAGATTCGGGTTGAACTTATCTAACACACCGACACCGACACCAACTTTTCCGTCAAAAGAAGCAAAAGTGAAGCGAAATTGAAGTTGAATGATAAATCGAAGCCCATATCTGACACGCCGCCAAGCAGCAAACGCCGGAATTGTGCTGAACAACGAAGGCGTCGCACTTCAGGCATCCCCACCACGCAACGTTTTGGATTTGAATCAGCGTCGTAGTTATTTAGTCGACGAAAACGACCCGCCGTTATTCCGTCTTAACCGAAGCGCTTTGATCTCCCCTGTCATCCCCCTGCAAAACCCTAATAACAGCGGATCGGTTTTAGACAACGAAATGAGTGAAGACGAATTGCGGCGCCTTTTGTTGAACGTGGATCTTGGACGCCGGAACAACGACAACCAGCAGAATGAAAACGCACCGAACGATGACCAACAAAACAGAGGCGGACAGATGGAAAATGAGGAGAATGGACAACGGCGAGACAGCGATCAAATGGCACTTGGGAACCAACTTTTGGGAGGTTTGCGAGACTACAACGAAAATTTGGGTGTTTTTGAAATTGCGAGAAATGGACAGCAAAATTTGGGAAGGCAACGAACTTTTCTCGTCGAACACCAATTTCCCCGACCCCGGGCTCTCCTTACATCAACACCAGCCGGGCATCACCAAAGACCGCAAAATAGAAATGTGGCGACACAAATCGATAGGCAACCGAATATTAATGCCCAAAATCAGCGAACTCAAATTTTTCAACCGGTAATCCGACAGCGCGAACAAATATTCGCCGTACAACCATCATTTCGGCGGGTCGAAAAACGGGCACAGCACTTTCCAGCCCAGCAAAACCAAAATTTTGAGTTTCATCAATATCATCCGCATCAAAACCCGCCCAACCCAAATCAAAATTTTGAGTTTCATCAATGCTATCCGCATCAAAACCCGCCAAACCAAAACCAAAATTTTGGAGTTTTACATAGTTTGGAATATCATTTAGTGCTTGAAAAAATTCCTGATCTGAATGGATCAGAAGGGACTGATAGCGTTCGACGCTTTTTCAAAAAGTTCGATGCTTATACCGCTGATTGGCCGGAAGCAAAACGCATCACCGCACTTGAAAGCAAATTGTATGGGAGAGCGGAACGCGCTTTTGAAGCCGCGAAGGCAACGCAGCCTTTCATATACGCGTTAATTCGACGTGATATGATGAACCAGCTTGAGGAAACGGATGCCACTCAACTTAATGCATTTGATGAACTGATGATGGGAGTCAAGCGTGGTCAAAATGAAACGATTGATTCGTTGGCAAATCGAATCGCAGGACTTGTCAGAAGAGCATATGCCGGCCTCACGCAGCATCTTTGCGATGAATATGCGATAAAATTTTTGATTCGGTCGATGGCAAATCCCGACTTAGCGTTAAATTTGGAACTTGCTCGTACCCCGGGCATGAGCCTAGACCATTTTGTCTCGTTAGCTGCCAGAGCCGAGTCTACGCAAAAAGCTGCAAAAAGATTCGTCACTTCCCACCCAAAAAATACTGAACAAGCAGAAAAGCGATTTAATGCATTTGGTCAAAATCATCAAAGCAACAATCGAAATTTTTCTCAACGTCCGCTGAATTATTTTCAACAACCGAACATGCATAATGTGATTTGCTATAATTGTGAGCAACCAGGTCACATTTCCCGCAATTGCACGAGTGTGAAGCCGAATTTCAACCGTTCTGAAAATGTTTGGCGTCAGAATGAGTCAAAGTTTTCAACGGCCACGGGTGCAAACCGTCTTCCCTTGGGTCCACCAACAGCAAATGCCCCATACCAACAGAATAAGCAATTCCCATCGCAAAATTTCCTGCGCCAAAATTGTGTGGTCCTCCAAAACGAGGAAGTTCCGCGTTTAAATGTCTGTCTTGGAAAAGTTGACATTCAACCTGAAGTCAATGAATTTTTTGACAAATTGGGAACAGAGTGTACCAAAAAGGAGGGTTTTGCATTTATTGTTGGAAAGATTATGGCAACACGAGTTAATGTTTTTGAAATCGAAACTGACGCAATGATCGACGGTGGAGCACAAATTTCACTGATCAGCGCAGACTTCCTCTACAGACTTGTCACTGAGAAAAATTTGAATTTGTGGCAGGCAAATTTCTGTAATTCATACCCGAAAATTTCGGATGTGAACGGGAAGCCATTGGAGTGCCTTGGGACGGTTTCCATACCAATTCATCGCAAAGGTTTGGCGGAGCAGCAAATGTGTGTTTTCAACATTACGAAAGCACCGATTGGATTCAACCTTCTGTTGGGAACCGACACTTTGGATGATTTAGGCTTCAAATTATACGACGAACCAAATAATTTGGTCATTCCTTTTGAAAAGGCAAAAGCGGAACGAAAAGACTTTTTGACAGTCGTCTTTCGTACAACTCTTGAGCCCCAATCGTCTAAAATGATGGAATTTAATGTCGATCCAAAGTTTGAAGGTAGCAAAATAATGACATCTCCGATTTTGTCAAAACTTCGTCTCGAATCATCGGTTGGGGTTGTCGAAAACGGAAAAGTTGTCGCACCGGTTATGAATTTATCGCATGCGAAAATTTCGCTTAAACCAAACGACAAAATCGGAAAAGTAGAAAAAATCGAACAAATAATGGATGTCGAAGACATTTTCATCAGTGCACTTCTTCCCGTTTCCGAAACGAAACTCGGGAACAATGTGATTTGCCAAGAATGCACCACAGAAAGAAAGTTATGTGAGGCTGAGATCGGCATCCTTCCATGCGAAGATTCGGAAGTTTTACAACATCTCATCGCTAAATATGGACAAATTTTCGCAAACTGTGACCGCGAATTAACGCAAACTGACCTAGTCGAACATTCGATCGACACGGGAGAAGCGGCACCAATTAGGTCAAAAATGCGACCTGTGCCCTACGCATACAGAGAAAGAGTGGCTGAAATGGTCCATGATTATTTGGGACGAGGTCTGATCCGTCCATCATGTTCGCCATGGGCAAGTCCAATCGTAATTGTTCCTAAAAAAGATGGAACTCTTCGATTTTGCGTCGATTACAGGGGGATTAATTCTGTAACTCGAAAAGACAGTTTCCCACTCCCGAACATCGATAACACGCTTTTAATGCTTGGTGGAAAGAAATTTTTCACGACTTTGGATTTTATGTCAGGTTATTGGCAAATACGAATGGAAGAAAATTCGGTTGAGAAAACAGCATTTGTCACTGAATTTGGGCTACATGAGTTCAATGTTATGCCTTTTGGTTTATCAAATGCGGTGGCAACTTTCCAACGGTTTATGTCAAAACTTTTCGAGGGAATTTTAAATGACTATGTTTTCGTCTATATTGACGACATTCTCATCGCATCCGATTCTTTTCCCAACCATCTAAAACACATCGAGTCAGTTTTCCAACTCATAAATGAGGCTGGGCTAAAACTGAAAGTGTCAAAATGTCGGTTTTGTTTGGCTGAATTGCCATTTTTGGGACATCTCCTCACACGCGACGGAATAAAAATGGACCATGATAAAGTCAAACCTGTGCTTGACTTGCCCACTCCAAAAACCAAAAAAGAACTCCAATCATTGCTTGGATTTCTTACCTATTACCGGAAGTTCATTTACTCATTCGGAACCATCGCAGCCCCTCTGTTCAAAAATTTGAGAAATGATAAAAAGTTTCTTATCGGAAAAGAGGAGGAAAAAGCAATCAGCGAATTGAAACAAAAGATTGTGAGCGATGTAGTTTTGTACTTTCCGGACTTTGAGGCAGCACAAAAAGAGCCGGACAGACACTTTATCATGATGACGGACGCGAGCAAAATCGGAATTTCAGCAGTTCTTTGTCAGCCAGACGCTGCAAAAAGAATCCGACCAATATATTTTGCATCCCGACAATGCAACAAATATGAGGCAAAGTATTGCCCGACCGAATTAGAAGCGCTCGCAGTACATTTTGGAGCCAAAAAATTCGCTCAGTTCATCACCATGATTCCTGTTAAAGTGATAACCGATCACAAATCTCTTGTTGGAATGTTTAAAAGCAAAAAAGAGACGGGAAACACAAGAGTCGACCGATGGATTTTAGAATTGAATGCTAAATTCATTCTAAAAATTGAATACCGTCCGGGAAAGCTGAATGTGATTGCAGATGTCCTCTCCCGTTCTGGTGCACTTTTGGAAAAAGCACAATCAAACGACGAAAATACTGCTACAGTGGGGGCAGTCCGAGCTGTTGTGACTCCCAATTTCTCAGACGCTGAAAATAGAGAGGAATGGGTCAACGAAACCAAAAAGAGTGAATTGAAGGAAATTTATGATTTTTTGTCCAAAAAAGTCATGCCAACCGATCCCCGCCAACGTCAAAGTGTTTTGGACAAAAGCCACAAATTCACAATTTTGGAAGATTTGCTCTATTTAAGCGACGAAAAAGGAAGATTACGTCTGTTCGTTCCACCGAAATTCAGATCGGAATTGGTCAGAGAACGGCATGAAGGAAAGTGCGCTGGCCATATGAGTGGAAAAAAGCTTTTCCTCCAAATCGCGGAAACATATTTTTGGCCAAATATGTTAGCCGATTGTGTCCAAGAACACCAAAAATGTCGAATTTGTGCTCATACACGAACTGCGCGAGCAAATGAACCACCATTGAGTCCCATCCAAACTTCGGAACCATTAGAAATTGTCTGCATGGATATTTTGGACATTGGGCCTAGCCAATCAAATTACAAATATATATGCGTAATTGTCGACCATTTCACAAAATATTTGGTAGCAGAACCAATTCCCAACAAGTCAGCTGATTCTGTCGCTAAAATTATCGTCGAAAAATTTATACTAATTTATGGCGCCCCAAAACAATTCCATTCTGACCGAGGAAAGGAATTTTTAAATTCAACTTTGGAGGAAATTTCTAAAATGATGGTCATTAAAAGATCATTCACCGCAGGGTATGACCCTCAGGCAAATGGGTTAGCAGAACGTGTGAACCGAATTCTTATTGGCATTTTAAAAAAGTCAACAGCGAGTAATTGGACATGGGATGAACGATTGGCATACGCAGTATTTTCGTACAACATCACTCCGTCAAACACCACCGGATTTTCACCATTTGCATTGATGTTTGGAAGATTGGCACAGTTTCCAGCCGAAAATGCTCCAAATTTTTCCAAAAACCCAATTTATACGGTTGACTGCGATAAGTACATCCAACTTTTTCGGGAAAACCTTATAAACATGTTGGAAGAAGCGCGAAAAAATTCGGAAAATGCGCGAAATCAGAGCAAAATCTGGTTCGATTCTCAGCCAAAAGTTACGCCAAAAAAATTTACAGCAGGAGAACGCGTAATGATAGCATTCCCCGGCATGCATCGCCGTTCCCCCCACAAAAAACTATTGTGGTCTCATTTTGGTCCGTATCTGATTACCGAAATTGGTGAATCTTCGGCAAAATTAGTGCCAATCGACAGGCAAAAAGACGAACCAATTAAAGTACCAATCGAAAGACTGATCAAAATCCCCAAAGGAGTACCGGACATTGCCACCCTTCCAAAAGGGAAAAATCCCTTCAAAAACGACCTAAAATTAATGTCATTGTATGCCGGAATTTGCTCAGGAACGGACAAATTAGAACAAAAGGGATTAAATCTGAATGTAAAAGCATATACTCTGCAATTGAGGACAATTGCACAAAGAGAAGGGGGGAATGGAGCAGTTCAAAACGATCAGAAATTAATGAAAAAATTGGGGAAATTCCATTTTACAGAACTCGGCTGGACCTCAACCTGTTGCCCTGGATCGGAAAGCCATGAATTTTGCGAAAAATTGCTTTTGGCGGAGTTGGACCCAGTCCTTGGAAGCAGTCCGATCGGGTCGCTTGCCGTCAAAACTCCAATGCAAGGACTCCTTTCAATCTTTGTCCTTCGCTCGGGCACCATTTCGTCAATGGCAGCTGCTCGAAATTTTGTGGAAACCATTTTGGAATGCGGGCCAAAGTTGGAACTTTGTACTTATATTGGCAAAAGAAGCGATTTTGTGACCACTGGAAAGTTGCCCAGCGATGAAGACCAGTACAAGGCACTCACCAAGTGGATTGGCAGTTGCTATGTTGCGCGTGACATTTTGGCAAAAACCGCCTATGGCCCACTGACGATGCATCCACCTGAAGGCCTGAAAAGATTGCGCAAAGAAGACCAAGAAGAGTGGAAGCCAATTTTTGACGAATCGGCATGGATCCTGGAATTGGTTCGTGCTGAATCAGTGCATAAGGCGGACCAAATCCTACTGCACCCACGCGTGCTGATCGGAGATTCATCAGCAGGCCTTCTCCAGCCCTTCTTTGATCAGTCCATTCACATCGGACCGAAAAATGGAACGCTAGCTGAAGTGATACGCGCAGTCAAACCAATTGTGGTTTCAAGCCGAGTGAAGGTGGTCCTAATCATAGTCGGTCGCGACTCACTGATTGCTGGCGAAACGGTGGACACGATGATCGAGCAGCTCAAACTACTGTCAGAGCTCTGCAAACGATTCCCCGTCCCAATTTATTGGTGCTGCCCTCCATATGTCCATCAAAAACAACAAGAGTTTGAGGCGCTCGTCCATCATATGCAAAACATCATAAACGACCCTCCAAATGTCCATCCGATTTTCACAACTGCGTCCGGGCGATCGGCGTTGGAAATCTTTCGATTTGGCGATGGATTCAACCAACATTTGGTCGATGACAACGGCACAATGAAGAATGCGGGCTGCCGAGCACTGAAAGCATGGATAATCTCCCAAACATCATTTCCCGGCAATTTGGAAATGGGAATCCGAGCGATCCGATCAGTGGCGGTGATCCCTGCGAACAATCGGGCTGATATTCGTCAGGGATCGATCACTTCAATTGCTACGGGAATTCGGGCTGAATCCCAAGGCCAAAGTTCAAACTCTTCGAGAAATCGGGTTGATTCTCGTAGAGCTGCAAACCAACACTTTGGAAATCCGCGCTTCCGGCCCTACTCCACCAATCGCCCTAATCATCGCCCATCGCCGAACATTGGTCGTCCTCCTGGTCGTAGCAATTGGGCTGACTCGGGGAAATGGAACCGAAACCGTTGAGGCGTGCCGCACTGTTCCGTTCGACACCTCCGACCTTTCGTTGAAAAGCAGGGGACGCTTTTTCTCAGGGTGCCGGGATGTTGGATATATTTGTTGACTTTGTTGTTAATTTAAATTAATTTTAATTTGTGGCGTTTTGTTTGTTATTTTCTATTTCAATTTTGTTCTCATTTTCTCATTAATTAATTAATTGGAATTCAATCATCTCTCTCCTATTTTTGCTCTTCAAATTTGTTGCTTCTCCGTCCTCCGACAATTTGCTTGATTTTAATTTTGTGTTCGAATTTGATATTAAAAGATTTCCGAATTTTCCATCCAATTTGACCGGCACCCCTTTCCCCCAAAGAGTCAATTCCTCCAATTCACGCATCATGTCCATTCCATTTCCGTAGCAGTTAATTGGTATCAATATTAAAAATATTCAAAATATAATTTTATTTTTTTCCCTTTTTCCGAATATAAATGTTCAGCTATTCTTATGTAACAAATATTGTTCTTAAATATTTTAAAATATTTATTATTTTAATTTATTTTCAATAATACTTTTGTTTTGATTAATGGTAAAATAATTTATAGTTGTTTCTTGCTGTCTCAGAAAAAGTGTACCAATTATCGTAGTGTTTTTACTTAACGGTTTGTAAATTGAAATTTTAAGTATGTAATAATGCATAATTTACTGAATTAGAATATATTGATCAATAATTTCTTTGCCATATTTATTATTTTCTTAATCTTTTTTGTTGACGTTTTTTATTTATATGAAAATGGATTTTTTATTTTAAATCCAATTGTATATTTTGAATATTTCTTCTAATTTATTAAATTTATTTTTTTATTATAATTTCCATCGTTTTTTTTATTTTTGTATAAGGCATTTTCTGATAAAAAGCCGATAAATTTAAATAATTCATTAATCTATAGATATGATTTAGTTTTCTTGATTATTTTAATGTATTATCGATGAAAATCTTAATTTATATAAAGGTTATTCTATTTTTAAGCGCGTATAAAAATATGAAAAATAATTATTTTAGAATAATATACCAAACATATAAAATTTTTATTAATTTAATTAATTTATACCATAAATAGAAAATTAAACCCAAACAGAAGTCACAAAATATTTTGTAATATAGCATAAACTAAATTTTATTAATATGCATTTTCATTATATTTATAGCCGGTATTCGGTAGTTTAAATAGCTAACCAACAAAGAAATTCAATTTGATTTTCTAATATTGTTTTATAAAACATTAAAATGCCGACATGTTCCAACCGTTGTGCTATCCCTCCATAGAATTGTTTGACGGGATGAATTTTTATATTTATTATTTAATTTATGTTTGGATGCTTTTAACATTAATATGATAATCTTCGAATAAATTTTATTTATTTTATTCACTTTATCTTTGTTAATAAAAGTTTATTTAATTTATCTCAATTTATAATTAATTCTTCATAAATTTAAAGCATCTTTTTGATTGGTCAATTATTATGTGCTCATTATTTTTTTATTCCGTTTTCATTATAATAAATTTGGATTTATTTTCTTTATTAATAATATTTCGTTAGTTATTTATTATCTTTTAAATTCTCATTTATTTTTCCTATTTTTCCCGATTCTTGACAAACGTCCGTTTCCATCAATCATTGGGTGAATGAATAAATTTGTGAATTTAATGAAGTGCAAAATTTAATTCGTTGCATTTTCTGTGGTAATTCTTTCTATTTATTAGGATACTTTACATATTTTTAATTATTCTTTCCTTGGTTTTCTATATGATATTATGGTTTTTAAATAAAAATAATTAGCTTTGAAAATATTTACTTTCATATTTAGCATTTTTTTACCTTTTGTAATTTTTTAAAAATTTATTTTTGTTTGATGTTTTCATTTGTCAATATTTTAACTAATCTTTCGTTCTTTGATATTCATTCTATAAATATATTTATTTTCAATTTTTAATATTAGAATTTGACTTTTAATGTGTAATAAAATTTTATCTCGAAACTTCATGATTATCTGCTGTTTTTCTCCATTTTTGCATTATTTTTTAATGTTTTGTAAATGTCGTTTAAATTACTTATCATTTATTTTATTCAATTGTTTATGTTTATTTCCAATTTTTAAAATGCATAAGTCACAATACAAATAAAAAATATTAATTTTCTTTTGCAAACATTGGTTTTTCTGACCCGAGACTCGAAAAGCACTTTTCTCGAGCCGAAACACCAACTACTTGAACATTTTTTGACCGACCCGACCCGAAACTGAACTGACTTTTTTAAATTTATTGACCCGCAAAAACTATGTTCTTATTCTAAACCGACTTTATTATTTGGTTTTTTGGGGTCCATCGAGGCTAAAACTCCAATTAAATTCCGTCTAACTTTTCTAATTCTCTTTGTGTTGGGCCAATGTATTCTCCCGAAAATTGTTCAAAATAATTCGTTCAACAAAAGCTTTCTCGGGCTTTATCTTTTTTCAATTGAAAGGCTTAATGTACATATTAAATTCTTTTTTTTTCTTTATATTTTTTTGTATTTAAAATTGTGCTGAGCCTTAAAAGGTCTTTTAAATTATTTAAATTTTGCCAAAACAAATATATTTTTATTTTCATTGCCACTATTATTTTTGTGAATATTTAATTTATTGTTCATTAATTGGTTTTCTCTTGACATTATGCCGTTTTCATTTTTTTGCGTAAATGAAATTTTTTTTTGAAATCTTATGCATTTTTACTATAAATGTTTTTTTTAATTTAAATATTATTAATATTATTTTTTCATATTTTGTGTAATTGTTTAATTCAGCCCTTCTTTTCTTTGTTATTCTTTTCCATTGCTAATGTTTGTCCTAATAATTTTTTTTTGCGACTTTCATTTTTTTCATTTAAATTTTAATCATTATATTTTGAATAGTATTTATAATTTTTTTTTAATTTAAAAAATGATCAAATTAATTTCACTCATTTATTAGACCTTTATTTTAATTTGCCAAGCAAAATCTGTGCTTCTGAATATAAATTTCTTGCTGAACTTGTTTCAATTGTAGAACGGGTTGTTTTTTGCTTTAAATGACTAAATTTTATTCAAATATTTAATCATTTTATTAAAAAATGAATAGTAGAAGAGGAATAAGAAGTCTTACAATTAATTCTTAATTCCTTCCAATTTCATTTATTTTCCGTTTTTTTCAAATTCTCAGTTTTAATTAGTGCGTTCTATATTTCGTCACTGAGAAATTTTTTTTTTTAAATAAATAATTTTAATAAATTTTCTCATAAGAGATGAAACGATCAGTAACGAAATGATTAATGCTGCCAAAAATTTAGTTAAGAATTATTATGCTGGACAGTGCATATTTTTGATGATAAATTAAAGAACAATGAAGGATTCATCACTTTGTTGGATTATTTCATGATAGATTATACAAAAGCCGATAATTTATATTAAACAATTCTTTTTTTAGTGCCTTAAGCATCAAATAAAGATAGTTTAAACAAGTTTTAATACCAAACATATCCCCGGTATTTAGTAATTTGACTAGTCCTATTTTTGGATGTGTTATAAAATTAGGAAACATTCGTTCATAATTTAATTACTTGCTTTTCTACAATGTTTCCTTTTGTTTATTAGGATGCATTATTTTATTATTTTCAATTTGTACATTATGCTATTTTGATATATAGTCCATTAAACTGAAAAAGTGCCGAAAATTAATTTCCGTGATTCTATGACTATTTATTATCAATTTTATATTGTCGATGTTTATTGACCATGGAGAGGAAAAAAGAATAAACAATTTGAAATAATGATTTGAAAATAATGTCCTCTAACTTAATGTTCCCCTCCAAATAAAATTCTCTCATTGGTGCTCTCTATCGTTATTTAAAAACCATAAAATAATTTCTTTAAAGTAATAAAATAAATTAATCACTTATGAAATCATTAATATCATTTTAAGCCCTAAAAGTTCTTTATTAGTCTGCAAAATTTCAAAAAAATTGTTAACATTCGTTCGAAAATCCAATTTTTTAGATTCTTTTTGTCATAATTTTGAAATTTCGCTGACTCATCGAGAACACGTAATGAATTAAATTTATCTTTGGAGAAAATTCTGCAGAATATTTTGTAGTTAAAAATTTCACATTGATTTTCTTTAAATAATGCCCTTATGATGTTTTTAAACCCTTCCCTTTGATGGGAATAATTTTTGTTTATAAATAATAAACTTTTAATTAATTTATGAATGTTTAAATAAAGTCCTTTTAAATGATCCTCCCTTAATTGGTTTCTCTTGAATTCAATCTCTAATTGTATATGATGTTGATTGACTTTGAATTTTGCATTTTCTGTAATTTATTATTAAATAATGCTTTTTTCTGCAAATCCGTTTTTGTTGTTTGTTGTTTTTTTTGTTGAAATTTGTGAATGTTTATTAATTTAATAATTAATTTATAGTTATATATTTTCAAAATAATGAATTTTTACTATAATATTTTTATGTCCTTAGTGTCTGGGAAAAAGTTTTACCAGTCATCGAGTAATTTTTCAAGCATATATAAAAATAAATTAAAAATATATTTTTGAAATAACCATTTAATTGGTTAAGAATTTTAAAATTTAGCCTATTAAAATATTTTGAAAATTTATTATATTTATTATTTTTTCAAAAATTTCCGATTTACTGCCTTTTTGGGGTCGGAATTTCCGACAGAAAAGTTTTTGCGCCTCGGAATTCCAATTTCAGAAAATTTTTGGGCTTCGAAATGCGATCGATCCCTGCCAAAAAAGAAATTGATTGTTTTATTCAGCATAAAATTAAGCTTGTAAGATCTATAAATATTCATTTTGATTTGATTTGATTAAGTTTTATTTTTATTTGTTTCTTTTTAAATTTTAATTGAATAATTTATGTTTTTCTTATTTGCGTTATTTTTCATTTTTATTTTAAATTTAAATTTAATAATAATTATCAGCATGACTTTTTGGATTTAAATTCATTTTTAATTTAATTTATCATTTCTCTTCATTAATTGTCTTTAAATATAAATGATCAGTTTCTTATTAAATATTATTTGAACACTTTCGGCATTCGAAATAAATTAATAAATTTTGAAAATTCTATAAGAAATGGCAAGAAATTTGAATTTTTAGGGGTGTATCTTTCAATTTTTTTGTACTTTTCTTACACAATATTCTCAAAAATGCCAAAATATGTGTAAAAATATGTGCCAACCTCTGAAATATGTGAGATATGTTTTTATGTGCCAAAATATGTGATTTTATGTTTTTTAAGTCTTTCTAAATCAAAAATTGTTCGGTCAAAATAATATTTTGGGCTTCTCTCGTCGTAACTAAACGGCATAAAAAAAATATGTAAAAACATAAAAATCCAGCTCATATAATAATGCAATTATTTATTAAGTTGATTGGGTGTTTCTTGGGCATTTGATTGCTTTAATTATTTCCCAAATTAATTTTTAATCTTTTAATATGAATTTCCAAAAGCATTGCTGACTGATAAAAGAGGAATAAACGCCCTATTTTCTTAATATTTCAAATTCACTATAATATCTTTTTTTTAAATACTTTATGAGAAAATTCATTTCACTGAATTAATGAAATTTTCTTATTTTATTTGAATTTATTTGATTCGTTTGAATCTTTCATAAAATTCTTTGGCTTGAGTAAAAAATTATTATTATTAAACCACTTTTATCTCCTAATTTCAAAAAAAGTTTTCATTAATTTTCTTTACTTATCACTACTAACGGCGGATGCATTGAGAAGTGTTTGTTAAATATTTTGGTACATTATTTTAAATGTTTAATTTTTTCAGTTCTTTTTTGTTGTTTTGTATTTTATTTCTTTTTATTTATAAAAGTATTTTATATTTATTTGATATTTAATTTTTTGGTAAATATTATTTTTAACTTCAGAAAAACTGTCGTTCGCTGTTTTTTGGAATATGACTTGCCATTTATTATTTATTTTGCTTCAATTTTATTTATATTTAGTTATTTTTTCTTTGCTTAGTTTTTTAATTCGTTTACTTAATTTATTATTTTATCTGTAAGAGTTTATATTTTTCTCATTAATTTTCTATTCTTTTTAAAATTCTCGGCACAACGACCGTTTACTTTCCCGTATGGGTGCGTATTTGATGAATTTAATTACAGCGTCTTTTATTTAATTTCTTTTAATTAGAGTGATATTTATTCTATAAATATTATAAATTTATTATTATTTATTTAATTTTTGAATTGTTTTTTTGGTTTGTTTTTTGGTTTGTTTTTATTCCTTTTACTTAAACTGTGTGCGCTTTAAGAAACTTTTGCTAATTTCTGTGAATTTCTTTTTTATGTTAAATAATTATGTTTATTTTATAATTTCTAGTAAATTTTATTTTTAGTCCAGTTGAATAATTAGGAGTTTAACAATTCCTTTTTGTTTTGTTTTTTTCAAAATTATTTTCAAACTTAAGCAATTATTTTTATTGCAAAAAACTAATAATTATATTATTTTTTATTAAAATTTATTTTTATGTATGTGCTTTGTATAAACCATTTAAATTTTATGCATTGTATATAAAATTTATTTATATAATTATGCTATAAAAAATGCAATGGATATGCTTAATTTTTATTTCTCGACGAATTTGAGGTGATATATTACCCCAGCGACTGCTTCTTTGATGATTTAATAATGTTGTATATTTTTGTTAATATTTCTGATTTTGGGCTTGTTTTATATCTCAAGAGATGGATTATATTTTATTTGTTATATTCTCACATAAATATTTAAGATTTTTAATTTATTTTTAACACTTTTTTAACTTTATGTTTATTAAAAAGATTTTATGAATTCATTTTTATAATTATATTAGATATTTCAATTCATTTATTGTTATATAATTCTTTTTTAAATTAATTTTGTTGTTTATTTTTAATTTTTATAATTTTGCAATTATATCAGTTTTTTCATATTAGTTTTTTTGAAATGTTTGTTGCTTTAAATGACTAAATTTTATTCAAATATTTAATCATTTTATTAAAAAATGAATAGTAGAAGAGGAATAAGAAGTCTTACAATTAATTCTTAATTCCTTCCAATTTCATTTATTTTCCGTTTTTTTTCAAATTCTCAGTTTTAATAAATAAATAATTTAATAAATTTTCTCATAAGAGATGAAACGATCAGTAACGAAATGATTAATGCTGCCAAAAATTTAGTTAAGAATTATTATGCTGGACAGTGCATATTTTTGATGATAAATTAAAGAACAATGAAGGATTCATCACTTTGTTGGATTATTTCATGATAGATTATACAAAAGCCGATAATTTATATTAAACAATTCTTTTTTAGTGCCTTAAGCATCAAATAAAGATAGTTTAAACAAGTTTTAATACCAAACATATCCCCGGCATTTAGTAATTTGACTAGTCCTATTTTGGATGTGCTATGAAATTAGGAATCATTCGTTCATAATTTAATTACTTGCTTTTCTACAATGTTTCCTTTTGTTTATTAGGATGCATTATTTTATTATTTTCAATTTGTACATTATGCTATTTTGATATATTATCATATTATTAGATATTTCAATTCATTTATTGTTTTATAATTAATTTTCATTAATTTTTACAATTTAATGATTTATATAAAAATAATTTTTAAAAAGCAAAAAAAAATGGGAAATAACCCACAAGAAAACGCATTGAAATTACGGTGATTGTTTCCGCAGGTAATAAAGACAATTAATTATTCTGCAAAAATTAAATTTTGAACTCATTAAATGAGTCCATTAAACTAAAAAGTGCCGAAAATTAATTTACGTAATTCTATGACTATTTATTATTAATTTTTATATTGTCGATGTTTATTGGCTTTATTTAATTTAATGTTTAAGTAAAGTTGCTTTTAAATGATTCTCCATTAATTGATTTTCTTTTGATCTCAATCTCTAATTGTATATGATGTAGATATTGACTTTGGATTTTGCAATTATTATTATGTGCTGCTAATTGTTTTATTTTACATAATTTTTTTTCGGTTTTCCGTTATAAATATGAATTTGTTGTTCTTGTTTTTTATTAATATACTTCGTTGAATTATTATTCTCTTTTAAATTTTCATTTACTTTTCTTTTTTTTCATTCACGGTAATCTCGACCATCTTCCATTCGCATCCTTAATTGGATGAATGAAAATTTTGTAAATTTATTTGTGCGTTTTATGTAATAATCTTTTCTAATTATTAAGATACTCTATTTTTAATTTATTGTATTTTAATATTAAAAAAATTATATATTTATAAATTATTTTCATGATAATTCTGCAAATAAAATATTATTATTCTGATTTAATTATAATTTATTTAATGTTTTGAATTATTATTTTTCGCTTTTTTTAATTGTTAATAATGGAATTTCAATATTTCGGTTCTTAAGTGTTTGGGCTGATGCGCATCGCAATAATTTTTCTTTCTTTTTTTTGTAAAATCGCATGATTTCCCTTGCCCCTTAATTATTGTATTATTTGTCTTTCTGTCCATCAATTTGCATGAGAAGTGTTTAATAGTTTTGGCTTTTTATTTTTAAATGATTAATTATTTACTAAAATAACCCAAATTTTAATTCATTATTTTTAATAAAATTTTGCATGTTTAAAAAATTAATTGTTTATTATTATCATATTTCTTATGTTTTTGTGACTTTCTAAGCTTTGAATATGAAATGTTTTTATGTTACTTTTTAAATTTGAAAACGTAATTTAAAAAATTTAGGCCTTTTCTGGCCTGTGCGTTTTTGAGAAATTTGAATTATTAATTAATAAACATAAAACCAGTTTATATCTTAAGAAACAAATAAAATAAATATTTAATTAAAATAAGAACAATTAAAAGATTATTTAATTAATTTACATGAAAATTTGACTAAAAACAAATAATTTTTTATTTTTTAATGTGAAGTTAATTTAAAATTTGTCCTTTTTAATTTTAAATCAATTAGTGACCAGATTTCAGCAACCCATGCGACCTATAAAATTGCGTCCAATTAATCCTAAAATTATTTTTGTTTTTAAAAAGACTCTTGAAATCAAATAACATTCAAATACTTTTTATATATTTGTTCTCTATTCAATTTAATTCATTAATTATTGCTTTCTTTGGTAAATTTTTTATTATTATTATTATTATTAGGATGTGAATTATTAAAAATTTAAAAAAAAAGCACTAATCATTTTCACAAAATTATTATTGTCTTTCTTTCTATCCATAAATTCGCATTAACACTTTTTATTTTAATTTTTTTTTAACCTTTTAAAAAATACTGTGTTCTTTTTGCCTCCTTTTGAAATATTTATTCCCTTATTTTTGCAATTTATTTATTATTTTCTTATTTCTTTAATTATTTTAATTTGTCCAATATTTCTTTTTGGTATTAATTTGTACTTTTCGATTTATTCAATTTAATTTTATTTTCCTTTTTTCAATTCATGTGTTAATCCACGACTTGACATCTACATTTCTGTTCACTCCGCCCAGCAGAGGTTGTGAAATTGTTGTTTTGGCTTACTGTATATTTATTTAATTTATTTATTATTTACTTTTATTTTTTGCATTTTTTTACTTCAAGGTTGTGAAGTTATGAAACCTTTTTTAAAAAGCCTTTTTCTAAGAGTAAAGATTTATTTCCGCCAGATAATTAATTTCGACTTTTTTAAAGACCGATTTTCCTTTTTGTTTAAAATGAATTTTTACAAGTCTTTGAACTAATTTTTATATTTACCCTTCGTTAATTGTACAATTCATCTTTTTTATAGTCTAATTTAACAAATCGTTAATTGGTTTATTTTTTCCTTTTATAAATTCTTTCCACGATGATCGAAATTTGTCATTCTTTTTTAGCTCAAAATTTGCTAAAATTGACAGAATACAAATTTAATTTCCAAATTTAAAATATCTATGCATTTAGGTTTATATTCATTTTCAAAAATATTTTCTTCTATCCAATTATATTTTATGAGTTCGTTGCATTATCTTTGATTTATTTTTTTATTATTTTTTGGCCAATATTTTTTTTCTTTTCTTCTATGATATTCATTCTTTAATCTACTAATCTGTTCTTAATTGTTTATAGTTTTATTAACTTTGTTTTCACTCATTAAATATACAAATATTTATTCTGGTAATTTATCTCATTAATTAAATAATTTATTCTTTATTTTAGTTTTATATTTAATTTTAAATTGTGTGTAATTTATTAATTTTATTTTATTTTCGGTAATATGCTAATTATGGAATGTTAATAGTAGTTAGAAGGGGGCCAGGGTCCCACTTTTGGCGCTAAATTTGAATTCAAAATTTGAATTCAAATTTTGGCTTGCTTTTTTCTCTGCCTATAGGGCTATTTCGTCTTTTGTCTCGTGCCTATTGAGCGGTTTTGGGAGGTCAGAAGGTGTGGGACGTGTTTGGCGCCAAGTTTAGAATTTAAAATTTTCTTTTTTTCTCTGTCAGAAGTACTATTTCGTTTTCGTCTCAAACCTATTGGACGGTTTGGGCGATGCGAGTGGAAATTTGGCGCCAAATTTAAATTCAAAATTCCTAAAACTACCCCCCTTTTTCGGGGTTAGAAAACCACCTTTCCAAACCAAAACCTATTGGATGGTTTTGGGGTGTGTGAACACAAACCTATTAAAGTGTTTTAAATCTATTGATTAATAATAAATACTTAATTTAAATAAAAATTAAATTAAATTCAAAATAATTAAATTCAAAATAAACCGAAACCTATTGGGTGGTTTTGGGAGTGAACCTAAACCTAGTGAAGGGTTTAAACGTATTGATTATAAAATATAAATTAAATTTAATTAAATAAATTGTAATTAAATTAAAATAATATAAAAATAAATTATAAATTAAAATAAAATATTACCAAATACAAAAGTGAATAAAAATGATTAGTGGGATATGAAATTCTGTATATATTATACTTTAATCCGAATGCCAAAGCATATTGTAGAGAGTCGCTTCTTTTGAGTCCCGTCCGTTTCAGTCCTCTTTAAATAAATTAATTCATAAATATCAAAACAAAAGCCGCTTTGGAGGGATCGATGGGGTGGGCGTCAGCTGTCGTGCCCTTTGGGGAGGGAACCGACGCCGAGCCATATGAGCGCACGCAGGGGCCATCTGAGCGCCCGAGCGAGTGACCGCTCTTAGGTTGAAGGGGCCGGGGATGGGGAACTTTAATATGAGCTTCATTATTGCTTAAAATCCTTATTGATTCCCCAATTATTCATAAATAATTAAATAATATTCCTTTGCCACAATTTTTATAAAAAAATGTTTTTACATTTTACATTAATTGTTTCTTTTCTTATTTTATTTGCTTTTTATTATAAATTATTAATAAATATTTTACAAACGCTGTCTAACAGTGAACCCCC
>SIJG01000047.1:103948-139379 GCA_023374025.1 Heterodera schachtii
ATAATACTAAATGTAAAAAGTAAATATATATTCTTTAATTGAACTTAAAAAATCAATTGAGACAGGTGCAAAAAGTTGAAAATGCTAATCTGCTAATCTTTTGTATTCAAACTAATGTATAACAAGTAATAAATTGTATTCTAAAATTAACTTAAGACATAGAGAAAAGGCTGCTATTTAATATTGAAATATTATTTTTAATTTTGGCAAATAAGAATTCAAGTATGATCGCAACTTTTGCATTATGGCAATTTGTATTACTTCACTTGCCTTTTTACTAGAATTATGTGTTAAAAAATTATTTAATAAATCAAACTTAATAAAAAAGTAATGAAATGAATCATGTTCTGAATGACAAACATACTCGTTAGAAAAAGAATTTTAAAAATAAATAAATTAAAACCATAAATATAATATGAAAAAAACCTTTAACCGGAAATGAAATATTAAAGAAATAATTTAAATTTTAGAAATAATAAAAACAATATTAAACAATATATTTTCTCTTTATTATTTATCGAAAATACAAAAATACTTGTAAAAATAATTGGAAAATGTTTTATGTAAAATATTAATAAATGCGCAGAACTTCTTAAACGCACCGCACTGAGACAAAGGCACTAAATGAGAAGGTAATTAAACTGATAATATACATTAAATTAATTTATTTCAATCCTAAAATTAATATGGTGCCAAAAATATTCCAATTTACTAGAAATGAGATTAGGAAAAATATTTAAGCATAAGGTGATGTCCAGATGGATCGATTGTTTTGAACAAGAGCCCGGAGGCCAGTGTTTGCTACTTCTCAAATACGTTATGGCTATGGTCGAAAAGGAAATCATGAACAATTTCATAAATTTGGTCAAGAAGGAAAAAACTCCTAACTTCAATAAGAAAAAGAATAAAAAATATATTTCATTTAAACGGCTAAAGTTAAAATACTGATTTATTTAATATTGTTTGCAAATTTAAAAAAAAATGGTTTAAAATAAACGAAAAATAAAATTTGAAATAGAAAAAATTTCGCTAAAATGATTATATTTTTATGAATATAATAATTATAAATAATAGAAGAAAACCCAACCCTAACGCGAAACAAAAACATTGCTAACATGAGAATAAATAAGTCATCTAAACATTAAAAGTACAAATATGAAATTTTTTATATAAATTTCAAATAACCACTAATATAATTAAAAATAAATAAAATATAGGTAAATTAAAATATTCAAAAATTTAAATAATTTAAAAAAAAGTTAAATTCTTTCATAAAAAACTAACCATAAAATAAAAATGCATAGGAAACAACACTGAAATACTTATTGAAATTAGTTAAAACAATAAATGATTAATATAGAAAAATATTATTTATTATAATATGTATTTTGAAAAAATTGTTAATAACAAAATTATTTTATGATGTAATTGTATTATTTTATTTATAAATTAAAATTATTATTAAAAATTTATTTTAAAAATAGATCAACAATTTATGTTAAAAAATGCAATTTTACATTAAATATAAAAGTTTCAAAGAAGTAAATAATTTAGAATTCATATATTTGTACAAATCAATAGCATTTTTTATAAAATATTTAAACATTTTGTTAAAATAAAAATCAAATAAAAAATGTGTTTTATTATGTTCAGAATATTTAGAGTTATAATACGTTAACTTTTATTTCCTAATAAAATAAAAATTAAAAAATATGTAACTAAAAATGCAATTGCAGGTTGGAAATTGAGTCTCTGAGAAGACAAGATTACTGAACAATTCAAGGAAACACTAAATAATAAAAAAATGTAAAATAAGAAGCAAAAATAAGGCATTAGTGTTATTAAATTCATAATTCAATTTCATTAAAAATATATAATTGTAAGTTAACTAACTCTGACAATGAATAAATAACATGTTTGGAAAAAAGTAATCTGTTTGAGTAAGTTACAAATATACAAAAAATTTAAAATGAAATTATCATTCCGTTCTCCTTAATCTTTAAGTAATTAATGAAAAAAAATCTTAAAATATAGGTAAAGCGATAAATTAATTTAAATTACTTACAAAAAAATATTAAATAAAAAGTTTTTTTTTAATTGAAATTTATGAAAATAATTACAACAAAATTTCTTCTTATTGTATAAACAATTTTAAATTTTAACGTAATATTATTTTATTAAAACAGTTGTTTAAAGAATAATAATCATATATAAATAGAAATAAAATGAATGCTTATTCACAGATAAACATATAATACAATAAAAATAAATATTCCTTTGGCAGCATTGCAGTGATCCAACCAATATGAAAAAGTATAAAATAAAATAGTGTTGTATAATTCATATTAAATTATTTTTTGTTTTATATTTTATGTATATATAAATTGAACCTAAATAAACGATATATGCCATTTTAACAAACGGGTGATGGAGCATTCTCGGGTGACCGTCCAAGTATTCGCTCTAACGCTCGATTAACATTACTTTTTAAATATGCCGTTCCATCAGCTCTAAGTATGTGTCCTTTAGGACTGATACCAAAATTTTCAGGGTCATTATTTATAATTGACATAATTTTTTGTTGTTTCCTGACTATCAACGCCTTTTGTTTTTGACGAAATTTACTTGTCCCAACACGTGAAGGTCTGAATAGCGGTCTAGACTTTGGTGTTGTTGTTGTAGGCTCCTCATCACTCTCTTCAGCTGTCGCATAAGGGTCTTCAAACGTTGGCATAGAGCCCGTTTCATCCAATTCTTCTTCATCACCCTCTTCCTTCACAATCTGTGTAGGAATTTTTCTGTCTTTTTCGCGATGCCTTGGATTAAACACCATCAATGAGCCGTCGGTGAGCTCAACCTTTACGGGTTTGTCTTCAATTTCCTTCCTCAGTTTTAAAAAACGACGCAATTCCTGGTTATAAAGTAAATTTTTTGTACCGGAGTCCAATTTTCGCTGCTTTAAAAGTGAAGTCAATTTATTTTTAGCATTTTCAACGTTAATCTCCCCGGTGTCAGGTTTTAATAAATTTCTGTACAAATCTGATGGAACGAGTATAAATTTATTCTCCATAGTTTAGCGCGGCAATAATTATGGGTAATAGTAATGGAGCCAAATTAAGGAAACCACCACCACCGTTTTGCTGAATAATTTTCTTTGCACCTTTCTCAGATCTAACTCTTCCTAATTTTCTCACAAAATTTACGTAAGGCACAAGACGAAATTTTTGTTGTCTCGTTAGTGGGAAGTATCCCTTTAATATATTATAACAAATTTCCACTAATAACGCAATTTGAACACTGGTCGCTTCTTTAAATATTTGTTGTCTCTTTTTATTAGACTTTGTTGCCGCTAACTTCTTTAGGAATTCCAGGTTTTCAATTACGCTTTCTGGTATGTTGTTAGTCATTTCGATTATTTATGTATAATATTTTCTCGTCGTCCTCTTTAAATATCCTCGTCCGAATTCTCAGTAATGGGCTCGAAGCAGGGTGTAAATCCAAAAATAAATACCCATACGGTGATGCAGTAGCATCTCTATATGCACTTAGGAAGAAGGAAAGCCTATTAGGAAACAATTGTACACCCAAATTACGTATTTGTAGTGCGGCATTCGGCGCAGACATTAAAACGATATATTGAGAGTTCATTCGAGCTACCTTCAACTTTTTCTCAAATATATTTTGTGTTATAAATATAACTCCAATGTTCAAGTGGTGGGCCTTTTTAATGAACAATTCGGATAGACTTTTTTCATCAATTATTGTTAAAAGGTCATCTAGAATTAATAAGAGCGGCTTCTTTAGAGAGCTCAGCAATTCATCTGTGGGTGGTCCTCTGTACACATGTACACCCATCTTTTGTAGTATAGGAATACTATCATTGTATTGTCCATAGCAATAAAGCACTGACTTTGGTTCGGGGCTGATCAATTCATTTCTCTCTCTTAAAAACCTTAACAAAAATGTCGTTTTCCCGCTACTCGAAGGCCCACTGATTACCATTCCAAAAGGCAATTTTAAATGTAAGTCGTTTGAACTAAAAACGGTGTCATCAATCATTTTTTATTAATGTTATTTATTATTTTACAAATTCTTTAAATACAATTAATGAGGATTCTTTGTATGCTTATTATATATGTCTGTTTGCGTCATATTGTACTTCACGCAGTCTGGGCACATCACTTGTGTAAAGTGGAACTCGTTATCGCTGATCAGCTTGAACTGATCCTTGTGCTTGTAGTTGAGTCGGCGACACCCTGGACAGAGAAAGTTGATCACAGCGAACTTTGGCCGGGCTAATTTCCAGAAAAAGCGTTGTTGGTCAAGCAAGTTATATTCGGGGTGTATTGATTTCCTTCGTACGATCTTTTCGTTGTTTGGTTTTTCGCTGCTTTGTATTTCTGGTTTCTGTGCCACCACAACCACCGATTGAAGCGTCTTTTTTGATGAAGTCGAACTCATTATAATTATCGTAAAGTTTGATAACCCATCCAATCACCGTTTGTTAACCCAACCATCACTGTCTTAAATACTCGTTTATACCTAAAAGTTTTTCTCAATTCAAAAATTTATTTGCAATTACAACATACAAATGATAAAATAATTTAAAAAAATAAATTAATTAATATATATTTGGTAAAAGAACGCTCTCAAAAATTGTCCATTTTCCTTACGTTCCAACTTAAGCCCGTAGTTTTTGCAAGGCGCGGTCGTTGGTGTTGAAGTGTGGGCAGAAGTAGTAGAGGCTGGTGAAGTCCTTGTAGCTGATTTTCTGTCCTGGCTTCGCTGTATGGAGTAGCTTCATTGGTCCAGCCCGTCCACCTTGAAATGCGTTTCTGATTTTGATTGACGAGTGGCCCTTCCAGTTGTAGAAAAACTCCCTCATCTGCTTGTTCTTCTTCATCTTCTCGCTTCCTAATATCCCGCAGTTTTATTTTTTCTTTCATTTAATATTAAATTCATTAAATTTTTGGTTTTCTTTGGATTTTTTATCTTTTTAATTTTGTTTATTTTTTGACACCCTCCAATTGGTTTTGGAAGACCATAAACCCCATTCGCTCACGAACATATCATTCACTACACACGCAATAGGTTTGGGTCCTATGCAATAGATTAAGGAATTTAATTTTTTAAATAAATTATAAATATTATTGGAGTTTAATTATTATTATTATTTTTACAAATTTATTTAATTTTATGTAAACCAAAGTTAAAAATAAAGTGAACCATCATCCAATAAGTTTTTTATCTAATAGGTTTTGGTTAGTTTATAATTCACTGTTAGGCAGCGTGGGTCAATCATGATTACATTTTCTGTGAGCCGTCAAATCCATTGAATCGATTTTATTGTTAAGCGAAACACTCATTTCGTTAACACCCTCCCTTTTGGTTGACTAATTGGGTGTTAGATAGCAAGTGGAGAATTCGCTGTTAGACAGCGGAGCGGGGGAAATTCGCTGTTAGACAGCGGAGAGGGGGAAATTCGCTGTTAGACAGCGGAGAGGGGAAAATTCGCTGTTAGACAGCGGGGAATCACCACCTAACAACCAATCAGTAAATCAAAAGGGAGCGTGTTACCGAAATGAGTGTTTCGCTTAACAATAAAATCCTAAATGGAAGCGCACAGCACGCATATTGTGAGGAATTGAATGATTCGGAGAAAGAAGAGTGGAATGATTTTTGTAAATAATTTTATATTTAAATAAAATAACCAAGAAAATAGAAATGAAATATATTAATAAATATAAAAAGAAATGGAAAAATTAATATAAAAAAGAAAAAATTAATGAAAAATTAAGAAAATAAATAAGGAGAAATAAAATAAGAAAAGGGATAAAAATATTTATTCTTTTATTAAATATTTAATTTTAATTATTATTTATGATTCGCTTTATCCACCGTGTGGGGAGGGGGGTTCACTGTTAGACAGCGTTTGTAAAATATTTATTAATAATTTATAATAAAAAGCAAATAAAATAAGAAAAGAAACAATTAATGTAAAATGTAAAAACATTTTTTTATAAAAATTGTGGCAAAGGAATATTATTTAATTATTTATGAATAATTGGGGAATCAATAAGGATTTTAAGCAATAATGAAGCTCATATTAGAGTTCCCCATCCCCGGCCCCTTCAACCTAAGAGCGGTCACTCGCTCGGGCGCTCAGATGGCCCCTGCGTGCGCTCATATGGCTCGGCGTCGCTTCCCTCCCCAAAGGGCACGACAGCTGACGCCCACCCCATCGATCCCTCCAAAGCGGCTTTTGTTTTGATATTTATGAATTAATTTATTTAAAGAGGACTGAAACGGACGGGACTCAAAAGAAGCGACTCTCTACAATATGCTTTGGCATTCTGATTAAAGTATAATATATACAGAATTTCATATCCCACTAATCATTCTTATTCACTTTGGTTTTTTGTAATATTTATTTATTTGAATTTATAATTTATTTTTAATTTATTTTAATTTTATTTTAATTTAATTTTAATTTATTTAATTTAAATTTAATTTATATTTTATAATCAATAGGTTTAAACCCTTCACTAGGTTTGGGTTCACTCCCAAAACCATCCAATAGGTTTCGGTTTATTTTAAATTTAATTATTTTTTATTTAATTTAATTTTTATTTAAATTAATTATTTATTATTAATCAATAGATTTAAAACCCTTCAATAGGTTTGTGTTCACACATCCCAAAACCATCCAATAGGTTTTGGTTTGGAAAGGTGGTTTTCTAACCCCGAAAAAGGGGGGTAGTTTTAGGAATTTTGAATTTAAATTTGGCGCCAAAGCGCCTCATTTCCACTGACATCACCCTTTTGAATTCAAATTTAGCGCCAAATTTCCACTCACATCGCCCAAAACCGTTCAATAGGTTTGAGACGTAAACGAAATAGTACTTATGACAGAGAAAAAAGAAAATTTTAAATTCTAAACTTGGCGCCAAACACGTCCCACACCTTCTGACCTCCAAAACCGCTCAATAGGCACGAGACAATAAACGAGATAGCCCTATAGGCAGAGAAAAAAAGCAAGCCAAAATTTGAATTCAAATTCTTGAATTCAAATTTAGCGCCAAATTTCCACTCACATCGCCCAAAACCGTTCAATAGGTTTGAGACGTAAACGAAATAGTACTTCTGACAGAGAAAAAAAGAAAATTTTAAATTTTAAACTTGGCGCCAAACACGTCCCACACCTTCTGACCTCCCAAAACCGCTCAATAGGCACGAGACAATAAACGAAATAGCCCTATAGGCAGAGAAAAAAAGCAAGCCAAAATTTGAATTCAAATTTTTGAATTCAAATTTAGCGCCAAAAGTTTGACCCTGGCCCCCTTTTAACTACTGTTGGCATATGCTATCGTGCGAAAATTTTTTTTTACAATTAAAAATTGATATTTATCCAGTAAATTTTCATTCATTATTAAAGTATTAGTCTAAATTTATTTTAATTTTAGTTTAAATTTTTTTTAATAGTTAGAAATTCTAAAACAACGAATACATTAAGAAATCGTTTGAATATGTTCATCAAAAATAAATAATTCATTTTCAATGAAATAATAAATTAATATTATAAGTTAATAAAATGTTAGTTACATTAAAATTTCAATATTAAAATATTGTGGATAAACATTCTAATAAAATATCAAAAATACATTATTATAAAAATTAAATATGAGAAAGTTATAAAAAAATTAATATAACGAAAATTTTAACTTCCGATATTTTATCAATTATTAATAATTTATCTAACATTTTATAAAAACAACTTGTTATTTTGTATTTCAAGATTAAAAAAATGGAGTTAATGCAATTAAAAATTTTGGTGTTTTCAGAATTTAAAATAAATTGTAATACCTTATTAAAAAATAGAATAAAACTTCATAAGAATAAAAATTATCAAGCAATGTTTTTTGGGCTGATGTTATGCTACTTTTCGAGTTATTAGTGCAATTGATCAAATTAAAAATATATAAATTCCCCTAAGAAATGAAAAAATTCCCAAAAATCCTTTTCCAAAATTTATTTATTTAAATTCTTCTGGACAAGAATTTTTGATTTTAAAATTATTTAGCTTAATATTCATTTTTGAATAATTTTGTCATTTTACACCCTAAAATTTGAGTAATTTTTAGAGCCTATTTCTCATTTTTACGTGACATTTTTTGGGTTTTTTAGAGCCTAAAGCCAACCTATTTGGCACTTTTAGCCTAAAATTGCATCACTAATTATTATGCAAATAATAATTTGATAGTTTGACACCAAAAAATCATTTTCAGTAAATGAAGAATAATTAACAAAAAAAAAATTATTATTTTTTTCTACAAAATTTCATTGAATATACAAAATACATCACACATGCAAAAAAGTGTATTAACATAATTAATTATAAAAACAACTGAATAATAAGAAATATTTGAGCATTATTTATATTTTAATAATAATAATAATAATAATTAACAACGCATGAAAATATTTTATAAATGCGTTCGTTACATTAGTAAAAATAACAATTACCAAAATTTAAAATTTAAAATATTTTGAAAATAATTATACAACATTTTTGTAAGCAATTAATCAATAAAAGATTTATTTTGACAATTATTCACAAATAAATTATTGTTTAACACAGCATTCCGTCAAGAAAATAGTAATAAAACAAAAATTGTTTGTAAGTTGAATCCCTAATATGAATTTATTTAATTACCAGTTGAATCAAAAGAATGTATTTTACTTAAGATTAAATATTATTCCCAATTTTATTTTTATTGTTTGAATAAAAAAAATTTAATATATAAATTGAACGAATATCTTTAATTTTATAATTTAAATACACAATTTTGAACAATGTGACATTATTTAAATATTAATGTGAATAAAACTTTATAAACTCCAAATCAGAAGCAAAATTTGGATATTCCACTCTTACTTCAACAGTAATAGATCATATGTTTTATTATATTACTTTTATTATTTTCATTATATATTATGAATTATAAAATTCACAGGAAAAATTTGCAAGATAATGGCACGGTCTTTTGAGAAAATATGTTTTTAACTCTCTAAAAACATACAGTAAAATCTAATATTTCATCATGCCGAATATGAAATTTAATTTGGCTTATAAATAGAAATACTATAAAACAGAATATTTTATATTTCTAACATTTAGTAATCAGATTCTTAAAAAGTTATTGAATTATCTTTTAATTTAGATAAATTTATTTATTTAATATCAATTTCAAAGAAACACTTGTTCAAAAGCAAGCTAAATTTTTTAAATTATTACTTCAAGAAATTTCAAACCGATTCGAAAACACTGATGAACGCAAGATTGTAATTTATTCTTCAAAAACTTTCAAAAACTTTCAATAATAAAATAATTATAAATGATTTTAGTATTGAAAAGTAAATTTAATAATTTATTTAGAAATAATTTTAACAAAATTTAATGTATGCTTTATCAAAACAGTTAGATTAATACAATTTTTTATATTAATATTAATTATAAGGAATAAAAAATTATTTAAAAAACGAAGATGATAATTGTTATTAGAGATCAATTCAAATCGGATATTTTTTGTATAGAAAATAAGCTTTTTGCAATGTAACACAGTGAGTTTGCAATAATAATAATACCAATGTAGTTAAAATATTCAAAAAATTCAATTTTAAATTTATTTAAATTTCAATTAATTAATATTTTAAAAATAAAATTCTATTCTCTATCTAATAAATTGTATGAACACAATAAAAATGATTAATTTAGAATAACTAAAAATAAAAATTTGCTACAACGCTACATTCTTTCTAGTGTATTCCATACTATAACAAAGTTATATTAAATCAATAAATTAAATGTTTGTAATTCAATGATTAAGTAAATATAATAATATAAGAATTATTCATCTAAAAAAATCATAATTGTTTTTTGATCAAACCAAATACTATTTAAAAAAGCGTGCGAAGCGATAAATAACGACACAAATTACTGTTGATAAAAGAAAAATAAATAACAATAAATAACTTCATATCTATTTTACCATAATTTAAAAAATAACTTTTATTAAACATATTTACAAATGCCAATTTTTTATAAAAATTGACTATTTAACCTTATAATTAAAAGTAATGAAATGAAAATACCGAAAATATTGTTTTTAATAAATAAATTAATGGATTAAACCTAAGGAGTAAAAAATCAAGATTTTAGCATAATGTTTTTAATAATTTTAAAGTTTTCAAAAGAAATATTTCTATTAAATTGTGTAAAAAATTAATTTTTTTACATAACAAATAATTATTTAATGCATAATCATAAAGTGCGACCGTAGAACCTAAGAGTGAATATTTCAAAAGTAAATTTCAAAAGAAATTTTCATTTAGTTGGCTCAATTGAACAAAGATAATTGTATGTACAGCGAATTGGACTAATTATATTACAAAACCTAAAAAAAATCACTTTAATTTGAACGACAGAAATATAACTAAAAACAATATTTCATTTTCACAAAAATTATTAAATGAAGAAAACCTTTTTTGGTATGAGTTTTCGTTGGTACTCACGAGAGGCCATTTGAATCATTTTTATATAAAGTCAAAAACCAACTAAAACAACTACAAAAAATGAGGGAAAAACAATAATTCAGAATTTTAAATAAATAAGGAAATAATATCGAATAAAACAATCAATTGATCACTTTTTGGAGCTGTGGTGGCAAAAAAAAAAAAAATTTGAATCATATCTTTCAAAAAGCTTGTCAAACTCATTATGCTAGCATATCATATTAAAATAAACAAAAAAATGATTTGCGTACATGAATTGTTAAATTGAAAATCATCCACAGAAGCAAAATTATTTTAAAAACAGAAAAGCAAGAAAATATAATTTATGTTAAAAATAAAACGAAAAAGAAATAAAAGAAATCTTGCTCAAGCATTTTACATATAACACATAGTAATTAACTAGAGAAATTTATTATAATTAAACATTTAAATTATGAAGAAGCTGGAGAATATACTATGAAAATAGAGTCAATGAAAGTATACTCAAAAAATTGAATATTATACCAAAACATATTATAAAAATATTTTTCAATTTACAAAATAATAATATGAAGCAAAATATTATTATCTTGCTAATTATCCGTCTTAAAAAATGTAATTTTTAAACGATAAAAATTAAAATAATGAGAAAGAAATGTTGATGGATATTATTTCTTACGGTAAATTACAATTAACTCAATAAACGAAGTTACAATACTATTCTTTAAATAATTTATCAAATTTCAGTTATAATCGAAGGTAGAATTATTTAAATAAACAAAGTATTAATTTTAAATAATCTGCAATGACTGAAAATATTAAAATATAAGCATATAATTATGTTATGGAATTGACTGTCTTCAAAAAAGTGGATGATAATAGCATAGAGTCGCAGACCATGAGATAGTTCAAGCTGCTGTGAACAAGAGTTAATTTAAAATGTAAATCTATTTTAGATTTTCTGTCAAAATTAAATAAATAAAAAAACAAAAAAATATTCAACTTAAATTTTACAGAATTAATTAATAAATTTCAAAATTTCAAAATCATCTAAATCACCTAAATTTTGTGAAGAAAATTTAGTAAAATTTCATAAATTTTCTTTACGGCAACTATCCGTAACTCCATTGTAGCATTATTTAAAATTTAATAATTTTAAATATTCCAATAAATTTTAATTTATGTAAAATATAAAAAAAATTTAAAGAATGCATAAAACGCAAAACAAAAAGGTTAAAATAAAATTAATAATTGCATTAAATTTAAAAATATATAAATATTTATTTGTTTAATTTTTTATATGCGTTCTCATTGAAGACTTAAGCAACATTATTCTTTTCTGGCATTTACAATAAATAAATCAAATGGATTTACATTCGATAATTGAAACAAATAAAAATAAAAAGCTTAATAAATGTTGGCTTCTACATTCTCGGAAGTGGCTATACGATCTTAACAAGAAATTATACATTTATTAATTTTAATTACTACATCACAAGATATTGAAGTTAATGCAAAAGTAAAAACTTTTTGTCTTGAATAATAATTATAATTCTTCTTTATTATAAAGGTGGCGTATTTTTTAATGAAAGTACACTTGAACAAATTTTCAGTTGAAAATCATATATAAAATCTTAAATATTATATTTATTTTAAGATAATTCAATAATTAAATGAATAGTATAAAAAAAATTAAGAAAAATTAAAAAATCTAACTAGGCTATAATTTAAAAAGCATTTTCCCTCGAAAGGCATTTTTTTTTTTGTTCTATTTTCGTACGAATAAAATATGTAAATACGCGATGTACTAATTTATCAACAATATACAAAAATAAGGAAGGAAAACTATTTAAAATTTTCCAGATCACTTTCTTGCTTAATTGTCTAAAACTGGAGAAATTTTTAGTGAATTTAATAAAGAAAAAATTTAGCGAAAACACAAAATGATTTAAAAAATTATTAATAAAAATGCAATAATAAAATATTTTATAATATATAAACAAAAAATGTTTTATCTCTAAAAAAAAGTCTGACATAATTTGCTGGGTAAATTTTTAATTCTTATATGCTCGCATTAAACATATCAAATAGACAATAATTAAAGTAATTTATTATACCTGGTTTGTGGTGAAGTTGAATTCAATGAGTCATTTTATGAAATAAAACAATATTTAACTGCTTTCTTAAAAATTATTTCTCAGACGAAATGAACAGTGTCGAAATGATGAGCTTAAATGTTGTTTTTATTTTAAATCTATAAATGTGAATAATAACCAAATATTTATGATGATTAAAATTTAATAATAACTTTGATTTTTATAAATATTGAAGAAATTGAAATTTAAAATTTCCTAGTTTAGATTCTTATAGAAAAATTAATTATATAATAAAATAAAATTCAATATGAGATCATTTAAAAATCTATAAATAATTTAAGTGACAATAAATAAATCAAATGTGATTTAAAATAAACCATTTATTAAATGTTTTAAATCAACATTTTAATAAAATGATCATTTGTTAAATATATAGATAATTATCACAAAATAACCTAAGTTCAAAAATATAAATATAGTCCAAAATTGTAAAATAAATAAATTTAAATTATTATTTTTAAATATTCAAATATTTTATTGTAATAATATATATTATAATTACTATAGCCTAAACAAATATTCAGATGTAGTTCGTGTTGGTGCAAGAACTTATTTTTTAAATAAAGATAAAAATAATTGAATGTCAAAAATAATATAAAAAACAAGGATATGTTTACAATATATGAACAACTAATAAAGAATAATTATCGTAAAATTACAAAATGACCTATATAAAATAGCTAGAAAAATATCGAAAATTTTAATTTAAAAAATGCGATTAGTTAAAATATTATTTAATAAATAAAAAGCTTAGTCGAGTTAGAAAGTGAATTGAATGAATACATTACCATTTTGGAACCGTAAAAATATTTTATAAAAAAATACTTTAATTTGGTGATTGGTTGATTGATATATAATAAATTGCAACATATTAAAGTTAACATTAAAAGACTGCAGTCTGCGAGTGGGCGGTGCATGATTACATGCAACGCGTTGGACAAATGACGAAAGGTATATTTATATATATATATAAATTAAATAATAATACAAAATTAAATGAAAAATGAAAAAATAGAAGCTTTAAAATATCATTTAACGAAATACTAAACCAAATTCTATTCGAGAAAAAGAATATTAAAAAAATAAAATCAACAAAACTGATAAAAGCCTGCTCAAGGTGATAAAAAATCAAAAACTCAATTATATTACGAAATCTTTGATTTTATCTAAAAAACAAATTAATTGTAAAAAGCAAACCCAATAAAATAATAATAATCAAAAAATTACAAAAATTAAAGCAAGGTTTTAAAATCAAACTTAACAATGTAGTAGTAAATGTATTAAAATGATTGTAAATTGATTAAAACTGTAATCACGAATTTAGCATTGGACTTCTCATGGCATGTTAATGTTAAATGTTTTTATTTATTTTATAGTTTGATATTTTATTAAACAAATAATGACGCAATTAAAACTATAGCAATGTTTAATTTTATGTTATAAACACAAAAATTTTATAAAACACAATTAAAAAAACAGAATCTAAAAGGCTCAATAATAAAAATTAAGAAAGCATGGAATTAAGAATTGACTCAATGGTCCAATTATTTTTTATTACTTTTATTGTTTTTCATATTTTGAAAATTCTATTAATGATTTTTTTAAATTATTATTTTATAGTAAATCATCACATTCTAATTAGTCAATAAAAAAATAATAAAGATTCAACTACGAACAGAAAAATGATCGTGTTTCTAAAAGTCAACTATGATTCTTTTATCCAACAGATAATAAGTCAATTAACCCAAGAATTTAATAGATTAAAAATAATTAATAAAAATATATAATTGATATTTTATAAATTCACAATACATCGTATCAGTGCGCTAAGAAAAATTAAGAATTTTTTGTAAATTTGATAAATAAAATTTGTTCGAAAATATTAATTTTTGGTGCCTTTATCTTATTTTTTGTGCTTTTTTTACGGCTTTCGTGCCTATTTTAGCTGCCTATTTAAAATTTAGTGCCTTAAAGTCTGGGCCCTACTGATCATATAAGATACTTATTAATATTTGTTAGTCAATTAAAAATATATTTTTTTAAAATCAAAGGTTAAAAAATATGTAAAAGGAAAATTTTTAAAAGTAAATTAAAATTTACTGTTTATGCTTTTTTGTTTGAATTTATGCATTGATTGTAAAAGATTTAATATTACAAAAGAGGTTTATCATTTTTAAAAGGAAGAGAAAAACACATTCTAATACATATAAATTAATAAAACTGACGTTAATATACACATTAAAACAAACTAAAAATTTAATATTGAAAAAAATGAAGCAAGCAAATATAAGCGGAAAAAATAATTCTGAATTTAATTATTAATTTTGATTAAAAACCCGAATTGTTTTGATAATTTCAACATGTTTTTAAACCTTTTATTTAAAAAAATAAAAAATTAATTTATGTATTGATTTAAGCTCATTGCAATGTTAAATGAGTGTTATTAATAAAACATTTCAATTGGTTAATTTAAAAAATTCTCAGGTGATAAAATGTTTTTTCATATTAGAAATTATTAAAAAGATTTGATGACAAATATTAAAAAAGAATAGAACGTAATTAAAATTTAATAAAAATATAATAAGGATATAAGGTTGAATAATTGGCTCTAAAATATTATTTTTTTCAGTTTATTCATCATATATAAAGCAAGATAATCTAATAAATTAATAAAAACAAAATAAATCAAATTTTCAGCAGCAATTTTGTTAGATATACGAGATAATGGCAAATAAGCATTATTTCGATTTTAAATATTTTGATAGAATATATATAAACATTTTTTGATAAAAAATAACTTATTTTTTAAACGAAAAATCTATTTATAATCCTATAAATTAAAAAAGTTTTCTACTTTAAAAAATTTACAATAAAATGCACATAAAAACAATTAGAAATCATATAAATAAAATAAAAAAGAAAGTCCATTAAAAAGCTTTTTTATTCTTGAACCTAATTCTTTTAATTTAATTCTGTTTAAAAAAGGTAAGAAAATTTCCTTATTAATATTAACCATTTGATTAAATCACAAGTTTAAAATCAAAAACATAAAAGATAAAAGATAAATATATAAAGTATGTACAATTCAAAGTATTTTGTAAAAAAACTCAGTAAAATAAAACAAATTAAAAAATACCAACATATGATAGTCTGTCTATTCATATTTGAAATTAAATTATTGCTAAAATAAATAATTTTTAATTATTTTAATAAAAAAAAACATAATAGAATTAATGAGCAACGACTGGTCATATAATTAAATAATTTCGATGATAATATCATGTGATATGTGGACACGAAATTTCACATATTGTCGCGACAGCGAGTAAAATCGCACTCCAAAAAATCATAAACATTAAATAAATTTAATAAGGGCGAAAAATAAATTATAAAAAATCTTATATTTTGATTTTGGAAAAAATATTAACAAAAACTATCAAAAAATTATAAAAAATGTTTGCGGACAAAATGGAATATCAACAGAAAAACTTAGGACAATACAAAAAAGATTTTTCCTTAACATTAAAACTAATTATGAAAATTGAACCAAAGATTGAGAAATTGAGAAAAAATCACAAAAAATGGAAGATATTTATAAAAGAACTGAGTACCAAATATAAAAAATTGAAGAAAAAATTCGTAAAGATTTTATTGGCCAACATGATTATGAGCAAACCTTAAGTGATGCTAATGAGATATTAGACAATCTAAGAGAAATTAATTTGAAAGCCAAGAGAGAAATTAAGCTAATAAATGAAAATTATGCCCAAAACGTAGACTCGGACGAAGAAAATGAAAGTCAAAATACTATATCTACTCAGAGCACTCCGAGAAAATTATCGAGTCATTTGGAATATGACCGAATAAAACTCCGCCACAAAAACTTACACATTTTAATGGACTATTTTCCCAGTGGTTTTCATTTTGGGACGATTTTTCAGTCCCGTTCACAATGACCCAAATATGACCAATATACAAAAATTTAAATATCTTAGAGGTTTACTGCATAAAGAATTAAGTCGTATGGTGGTGAAGATATTATCATACTCAGATAAAATAGCAATTGAAAATAAACTCCCAACTATGAATCAGATACATCAAAGCATTTTAATAAGAACGAAAATATATCAACAAATTGTTTATAGTGTGATGAGGGAAAAGATCACCATACTGATGCTCATATTCACAATGCTAACTATCCGCAGATAATTCGCTAGCTGCAGATAAATCCATATTCACAATGATAGGGATAAGGTATCCGTATTCTGAACTAGCAAATTAATCCCCATCTCTAACATTATCCTCATTGCATATTCACAATGCTAAGGATAGGGTATCGGCTAGGGTATCTGCAGATGAAAATCCTTAGCCTCCTCCCGAGGAGGATATTTGGTCAAAAGTGCCCTCTAAAAACAAAACTTATTTATTAAATTCTTCAAAATTAATTTCAAATAATATAATTTTAATTTCTAAAGTATTATTTTGATGTCCAAATAAATTTTGGAGTATTTAAAATTTAAAATTTTTTATTGAAACTTCAAAATCTTTTATGAAAATATTTGATTTGCATTTCCTTAGGAATGAAAGGAACGAAAACTAATTAAATATTAAATGATTAATATGTATTGGCAAATTCTGTTAAAGTCCGTTCGTAAACAAATTATTAATGATTAATTAAATATATTAAAGAAATTGAAATTGTTAAAGAAAAAAATGGAAAAACAAACAATTAATGGAAAAATGGCAAAATCCAAATGGATACAATAATAAAAACAGATATTAATTAAAATGAGAATTTGTAGTGTACTTTGGTGCGAAAAAGTCGTATTTAAAGGAGTGGGCTTTTCCTGAAAATTTCAGATTCGAAATACGGTTCCGTTCTCTCCGAAGTTTCCACGGCGCCCGCCTACCGGCATTCACCGCACCCGGCCCTCGCTTTCAAGAAGAGAATGTCTTATTTGACAAATGTATTAATGGATTATAGTTAAAACTAAACTTGGAAAAAAGCAATTACATTGTAAAAAGAAATAATTTAACAATTTTTAATAAAACAGATAAATTACAATACTTATAATAAATAACTTATGAAAAATTAATTATCTTTTCAGTTTTATGTACAAAATAATATGAAAGAACTCACCCCTTTGAACGAATTTTTTGCGATTCATTTATATCTGGGAAAATAATTACGAAATCCAATTTAAAAAAAATAGTAACAAATAAATTTTTAAATTTATTTTAGATCTGGTATCCACTTAAAAGTTTTGTTAAATACATAAATTACCTGAGTGAAAAAATATTTTAAGGAGCATTTGATTAGCCATTTAAAACTGAAAATGCAAACCAAAATTTATTTAAATAAAATTGGACGTTTCATTTATTAATTAAAATTATCATAGAAATTATTATTTTGTTATTTTTTTAATTTTAAGATTAACGTTTAACAACACAGGAATGGGACACGAAAAGCGGACGGAACTTTTGCGGTCGCGATTTTATCGACGCGGAAACGGAAGGAGGAGTCGTCATCAAAAAGCTTGCCGACGTTCGGCTTGCCAACTCTCCGGGCATCGCCGCGGGGCAAAGGCCTGAACAAATAAATAATTTTTATTCCACTGGAAAAACAAATTTTCCAACAAAAACAAATACAATCTCATAGAAAAAACGTGAAAAAAATATCTATTAAATAAAAAAAGACATAATAATGACTAATAAAGAAGTAATAAAATAAAAATTCTTAGGCATCAAGTAGTTGTTCAACTGAAAGTGTTCCACGCTGTTAATGATTTTGTAAAGTTTTTTGGATATTAATTGGGGTCATTAAAACAAAAGTTTATATAGAAGAAATTTTTTAACCTAAAATATTTTGATTTTGATTAAAATAAAGTAGTAAAATTTAGTTATTATATTTTATTGTTAAATTATATAAATTAATTTTTTCTTGCCAAAAATTCCCATCAAATACATCAGAAACTCTCTCTCTCTCTCGCTCTCTCTCTCTCGATCTCTCTCTCTTTCGTC
Source organism: Heterodera schachtii (assembly GCA_023374025.1). Classification (NCBI taxonomy): domain Eukaryota; kingdom Metazoa; phylum Nematoda; class Chromadorea; order Rhabditida; family Heteroderidae; genus Heterodera; species Heterodera schachtii. The sequence goes on from SIJG01000047.1 coordinate 122,677, forward strand.
TTTTTCTCGTTCCTCATTCTCTTCTCCACTTTTTTTCTCTCTCTGTCTTCTTTTTCTCTCCTCTTTCTGCCGCTCTCCTATCTCTGTCTCTTGTCTTACTATTCTTCTTTGCATGTCTCTTATTTCACTTGTTCTCACTCACATCAACAATTTTCCATATCTCTTGCTCATATTCACAATGCTAACTATCCGCAGATAATTCGGCTACCAGACATTTGCGGACGGTCATTTGCGGACGGACATTTGCGGACGGACATTTGCGGACGGACATTTGCGGACGGACATTTGCGGACGGACATTTGCGGACGGTCATTTGCGGACGGTCATTTGCGGACAATTTCGGGAAAAAATAAAAAATATTCTTAAAATTAAAAAAAAAATTCTGAAAACATGGAATGGAGACTGCAAAATAAATAAAAATTTATTTTTGGCTTTTAAAGGTATCATATTTTATTTTTACACTTCAAAGAATTAATTTCACTGGTAAGTGAGATGCTTGTCCTTAAGTGATTAAAAAAGAGTTGATCCCCAACACCGTTTGGGGAATTCGAACGTCGTCTGTTACACTCTCTCGGGTGAGAGTGCTCTTTTTATTTTTAGAAAAAAAAACATTTTTTTTCTATTTGACGACAAGAGTTTTTTACCCCCCCCCCCCAAAATTTAAAAAATTTATTTAGCCTTATAGATAATTCTAGTCGGGGAATTTGATACCAGCTCCCCGACTTTTTTCCCAGATAGTAGGGGATGAACCCCTAGATAACCCTTGCTCTAGTGTTCAATTGGATAGCTTTAGAGAACCCAAAATTCCAAGCTAGCCCCTTTCTTTCTTCTATCGGATACATTTTGTTTCAGAAAAAAATTTGTCTTTTTTTAACAAAGACATTGTTGTTAAATATATATATGTTCCAAAGTGGGGAAAAGCACATTTTTTGACCCATGTTACACTTGGTCAAAATTGGCATTTCAAGTTTAAAATGTCTGTAAAACCGAACGGACAAATTTACGAATTGTTATTTGAAATAGTGAAAGTAAGTTTTGTTCATGATTAAGCACATAGTCATGGACATATTTCTGATCAAAAAATTCTTGTTCCAACTTGATCAGATCACTCCTTCATGGTGACCTGGATAACCCAAAATACACTGAAAATCGGGAAAGTTTTCGAAAAAAATTCGTAGGGGGTTGGAAAGTCTCCATTCCATGTTTTCAGAATTTTTTTTTAAATTTTTTAAGAATATTTTTATTTTTTCCCGAAATTGTCCGCAAATGTCCGTCCGCAAATGTCCGTCCGCAAATGTCCGTCCGCAAATGACCGTCCGCAAATGTCCGTCCGCAAATGTCCGTCCGCAAATGTCTGGACGCGGATAATTCGCTAGCTGCAGATAAATCCATATTCACAATGATAGGGATAAGGTATCCGTATTCTGAACTAGCAAATTAATCCCCATCTCTAACACTATCCTCATTGCATATTCACAATTCTAAGGATAGGGTATCGGCTAGGGTATCTGCAGATGAAAATCCTTAGCCTCCTCCCGAGGAGGATATTTGGTCAAAAGTGCCCTCTAAAAACAAAACTTATTTATTAAATTCTTCAAAATTAATTTCAAATAATATAATTTTAATTTCTAAAGTATTATTTTGATGTCCAAATAAATTTTGGAGCATTTAAAATTTAAAATTTTTTATTGAAACTTCAAAATCTTTTATGAAAATATTTGATTTGCATTTCCTTAGGAATGAAAGGAACGAAAACTAATTAAATATTAAATGATTAATATGTATTGGCAAATTCTGTTAAAGTCCGTTCGTAAACAAATTATTAATGATTAATTAAATATATTAACGAAATTGAAATTGTTAAAGAAAAAAATGGAAAAAACAAACAATTAATGGAAAAATGGCAAAATCCAAATGGATACAATAATAAAAACAGATATTAATTAAAATGAGAATTTGTAGTGTACTTTGGTGCGAAAAAGTCGTATTTAAAGGAGTGGGCTTTTCCTGAAAATTTCAGATTCGAAATACGGTTCCGTTCTCTCCGAAGTTTCCACGGCGCCCGCCTACCGGCATTCACCGCACCCGGCCCTCGCTTTCAAGAAGAGAATGTCTTATTTGAAAAATGTATTAATGGATTATAGTTAAAACTAAACTTGGAAAAAAGCAATTACATTGTAAAAAGAAATAATTTAACAATTTTTAATAAAACAGATAAATTACAATACTTATAATAAATAACTTATGAAAAATTAATTATCTTTTCAGTTTTATGTACAAAATAATATGAAAGAACTCACCCCTTTGAACGAATTTTTTGCGATTCATTAATATCTGGGAAAATAATTACGAAATCCAATTTAAAAAAAAATAGTAACAAATAAATTTTTAAATTTATTTTTAGATCTGGTATCCACTTAAAAGCTTTGTTAAATACATAAATTACCTGAGTGAAAAAATATTTTAAGGAGCATTTGATTAGCCATTTAAAACTGAAAAATGCAAACCAAAATTTATTTAAATAAAATTGAACGTTTCATTTATTAATTAAAATTATCATAGAAATTATTATTTTTGTTATTTTTTTAATTTTAAGATTAACGTTTAACAACACAGGAATGGGACACGAAAAGCGGACGGAACTTTTGCGGTCGCGATTTTATCGACGCGGAAACGGAAGGAGGAGTCGTCATCAAAAAGCTTGCCGACGTTCGGCTTGCCAACTCTCCGGGCATCGCCGCGGGGCAAAGGCCTGAACAAATAAATAATTTTTATTCCACTGGAAAAACAAATTTTCCAACAAAAACAAATACAATCTCATAGAAAAAACGTGAAAAAAATATCTATTAAATAAAAAAAGACATAATAATGACTAATAAAGAAGTAATAAAATAAAAATTCTTAGGCATCAAGTAGTTGTTCAACTGAAAGTGTTCCACGCGACATTTTTGTTGAATTAAAAAATAAATACAAAAATGTATTTATTTTAAAGATACTTAACAGAAAATATTTATAAATGAAAAATTAACTTAGCATCTACATAAAATAATAATTGTGAAACTTGTGAAAATATTTATTTGTATTTTGTAAAAAAGATTAATTGACTAATAAATTAGAAAAAACAACATTTGAACTAATTATTTGTTTGTTAACAAACAAACAAAAAATAACGTACTTTATGGCATAAGAAATTCTTTAAAACTAAGCTAAACAAATGAGCCATAAATGAGTAATGGAAAACGAATTAAATATTAACTTAAATAATGATTTAAACGAACCCAAATAATGAACTAATTAATTATTTGTTAGGAGCATAATAAAAATATATCGCTTTGGTTGAACTTATATATTTATTATCATTCAAATAAATTATATATTACATAATGGAGAGCGCTCGAAATGTCATAGTTTTCGTGATGAGTGCCGGTAATACTCTTATTAAATGCCATTTCCCATGTAATAAATCGTCACACAACCCCAAAAAATTGAATAAGATAATAAATAGAAATTGAATTTGGTTTTGTGTCGAAAAAATCACCTTAAATAAATTATTAACAATATTTAAATTCATTACTGTGAGTTTCAACCTTATATGTTTATTTTTTCTGAAATCTTATGTTTAATTCCTTTTTATTTGTTCAATAATGATTTCTAAAGCGTATTATTTCGCTACATCTACGCCGTGTGACTAAATTTTTGATTGTTTATATGTATTTATTTTCTCTCAAAAATGTAAAATTTGCATTTGATAAAAATTTTCAAAAACATAAAGATAATTAAAAGATAATTTTTTTCCAATTGTTTTCGTTTTATTAATATATTTATTTATCTTATAGATGAAAATCTCACGTCTCCTTATCCTTTTATGAATTTAAATTGAGAATTTCTATTCTATTTCGTTAAAAGAAATTTTTATACAAGTTGTTTAAGTAAAAATTTTCAAATATTGAATAAAAAACCTAAATTCATTTTCAACAAATAATATAATAAATATAATCATGAATTCAATTAAGATTTAAAAACCAGCAAATATGAAAAAAAATTAAATTAATTAAGTTTAACAAAAATTGTATATGCTCATAGAATTTGAATCATTTAGCGAAAAATAATATTTTTATTCAAAAATAGAAGAAATTTATTTTCCTCTTTTATAATACATTTAAACAAAATTCTATGGCTAATTAAGCTATTTTATTAAACAAAACTATCATTGAACCTTACTTTTCTATTAGAGAAATATTTTTAAATCTATTCTTTTTTCTACGAAGAAATGAACTAATAATTCATTTGAATACCAATTCTAATAATTTTCATGTAATTAAATATTTTTATATATTAATTTTTATTAAAGTTAGATGTTATAATCAATATTTTAATCCGAGATTTATTATACGAATAAATATATAATTTCATTAATGTTTGGAACGTTTTTTATGATTTTTTCATCATTTATTTTCTCGATTTATCGTTTTCCTTTGGGACAATCCCTAAACTGCTATAAATATTACAAATAAAAATACAATAAAATCATAATTAATGAAAATGACAATTTAATATCAATAAATTTAACACTTTAGTCAGATAAATTTACATTTATTTAATATAATATTAATAAATTTATCGGGGGTTATGCGATTCATTTTTTTTATTATTATTTATTTTGTTTTTCTATTTTTTGCTATTAGACCTTACAATGGCCGTTTCTATTCAAAATTTATTTTTTCATGTTACCGAAGAGTGAAATTTTTTGTTCTCCTGTTACGGATTGTGATTTGAAAAAATAAACACTTTTTTGTAAACAATTAGCTTCGGTATATTATTTTGGAAATATTAAATATATCCTAAATTTTAGTATTAGTTGATTTTGGAAAATTTTCGGGTCGATTCTTAGGGCTATATTTTTCTGAAAATTTTTTAGTCGATTCTTAGGGGTGTATTTTCAGATTTTAAAAGATATTGGTTGAAATATACTGAATTAGAAGATTTACTTACATTTTTTAGCATTGATTAATTTTGCACTTAATTTAATTCTTCAACAAATATTATTTTCGATTTTTTCAAAATTAGATTATTACAATTGGTTAAAAATCATTTATGTGAATTTCTTTTACTTTTTTGTTTTAGGTTTTTCCATAAATTATTTATTTAATTTTGTTTTAAACAAGGGTGACTACTTTAAAAACTAATATAATAATAAGCATATTGATAGATTTTTGTTATAAAGTTTCTTTTTTAATATTAATGAATTATTATTTGTCTTTTTTTAATTAGTTTTTTTTCTAGTAATTCTTTTCTTTTCCTATATATTGGTATTCTAGGACTTTTTTTTTGTTCTTTAATTTTTTGTCCATTGTTGTCCTAACAGCAAACGAAGCGACTTGTTAAACTGTCTTCTTCTATATTTATAATTGGCATTTAAACAATTAAATATGTAATTTCGGGTAAATATTTTTATTATATTTTTATATTTTATAATAACGTTTAGTGCAATCAAACTTCAATGCTTTTAAATTCATCAATTGTTGAATGTCATCCTTTGTTTCTGGATTTTCTCACGATGTATGGCTTGTGATTTAGTTGTAAGCTATGTAGTGTCGTTTCAGACTAAATAGCAAAGACAACTCTTATATTATTCATAACTTATAAATAGTTTGTTTATTTGTTAATTATTTTCGTACACTTTTTAATCTTTTTTTAGTTCTCTTAAGTTCAATTAGTTTTGATTTGATTTTATTTAATTGTTGTTTTTTATTTCATTCGTTCTTGCTATTTATTTATTTCAAGTTTTAACAACACTCAATGTTTCTTGGTTTTGGGTAATTGGTTGGTTGTTTCAATGTAGGTCAAAAAATTTTGCTTAAATTAATTAAAATTGACTAATTTCTTACTTAGTGATGAATATAAAACACTTAATGATTTTTCATTTATAAATATATACATTCCCAATTTAAATTTTAAGAATATTTTATCTGAGGTAAGATACAATAAAATTAAGGCTAATAACATTAAAAAATAATCATTACTCTAAACAATGTTCCATTGGTACTTTGAAATGGTTGATTTATTACTGGAGAAAGTATCCAAATTCGTAACAAAATATAAAATAAATTAAAAAAGTAATTTGGGGTATAATTCTAAAAAATCAATAAATTATCTAATTCACAAAAAAAAATTTCCTTTTAAACAGTCGTTTCTTCAATTAATTCATCAATTACCTTACCATTCTTTCAATGCTTTTTTCATTTGTTAAAAACATTTTTTCTTGTTATTATATTTTATTATATTATTATTTTTCTGTTATTAGTTCAAATTTTATGTTCTTTAAAGAAATTTTTATTTTTAATAATAGAAAATTACCTAACCTCTTAGGAATGTTTTCATGCAATAAGATTTTTTTCTTATAATTTTATTTTTTCATAATATATCCCGATATTGTTTAATTCTGCAATTGTCCAATCTATCGGCAACGAGTTGATGCATTTCGTCAATCTGAGTTAGTGTTTATACATTTTGTTAATTTTAGTAATTTGAAATTGTTTGAATCTAATAACAACAACTTTTTAATACTTAATTATTAAAACTCAATTTTATTTTTGATTAAAAGCACTGCATCATGATAGTATTTATTGTTGGATTCGTTTTTAAAATATTTTATTTTTTATTTTCATATCCGAATAAGATAAATAAATAAATTCAAGGTAAGAATTTTTATTAAATTGCTTGAAAATTAATGAAAAATTTATCAAACGGTTTTAAATCATATTGTATTATATCTTCAAATAATTTCATTTGTTTCCATGTTTAAAATAAATCTATTAATTTAAACAATTAACAAATTGTTGAATTTATGATTTTTTAAATTATATTTATAGTGATTGAATTTGCTTTAAAAATATTTTAAATAAGAATATATTGTTTAATTCACTCTGTAAAGATGAACAAATATTTTATATTCGGTGTATACATTTTTTTGTTTAATATTTGGCATCATTTTTACAGTTCTTTAATAATGAGAAGCATTTTTTAGTACATTTCTTCATAAATTTACGTTTAAATGGGAGTCTTTAAATGGAATTTATTTCATATGCTTATTTATTTGTTTAAAAGTTTGAAAATTTATCGGATATTTCCTGGCAATAAAATTGTATTTTTGAAATTTTTTTTTAATTATTCAAATATTTTACTAATTGTTATTGGTTATTTAGGATTTTTTAAATTATTTCTTTTTGAGATCTCGACTTTAACATATATTTATAGTTCTTTTTTAATATTTTCTTGATTTTTAAATTTTTTAGAAAGGAATCCATAATAAATTACATTTTTAAACAAACACACACCCGTTACCATATATAACAAAATAAATTATACAACATTCTTAATCTAATATTAAAATTAATAAGCAATATTTTATAACATTTCTTCGCTTTCGAGTAATTGACAGAAACTGCTTCATTTCGTAACGACTGAATTTGCGTTTTACAGAAATAATTTTCGAACGAATTCTAATATTGCTTATATATTAAATAAATTAGTTTTTATATTATATAAAAAGGTAAAACTACGGGGACAGCAATTTGGTTTACTTTGTTTAAAATTATATTTTTTAATTTAAAAGAATTTCAAAAATCTTTTTATTCATATTTTTTAAAGTTAATTAAAATTTAAAAAATTTTTATATTTCATTCGGAAGATTGTTGATTTAAAAAATTAATATTGTTTAATAGTAATATTATTTTTAATGCATTTGATAGAATAATATAATAGTTTGTATCACTTTTATATTTAATATAAAAAATGAATATTTTAATTTTAATTTCTTTCAAATAAATTTACCCAGTAATATATTTAAAAAGTAGCAAAGAGCAAAAATACTTTTTTTTTTATAAGATTTATGAACTATTACCTTGCGAAATGCTGATAAAAACATTAATTTTTAATTTAATTTTTAATAATTTGTATTTCTTAAATATTTTCTGTAATTTCAAAAGCAATTTATTTATTTATTTTCAATTTAATTTCCTCTAAATTTAATGGCTAATTAAAAATTAAAATTTTTTAAATAAGATTTGTAATCCAAAATAATAAGCTCAAATTTTCTGGATGAAATCCAAAGCGACCACCTCTAACCTTTTTATGACTCGACAACAATTTGAATGTGCAGCTAAATATCGTTTAACATTAATCTAATGACCCAATTAAAATACAAAGGTAAAGCATTTTGATATGAGAAACACATCAAAAAAATTATTTTAAACATAAGAGGAGAAGATCATGATCGAACACTACAGGGCAAGATAATTATTTTGAAAGTGGAATTGAGGATATAATCAAACTATAAAATTATGTAATTAAAAAAAATTATCAATGAACCAAGTGAAACTCGTGATCAAATTAATAATGATTCTTAATGATTTCACATGGTACCAAAAGTTAAAAAGTTAATCATTGAAAACATATATGCAAACATTTTCTAAAAAATCTTAAGCGATTTTATACAAAACTTATTAATTATACATCCAAAAACTTTATAATTATTATCGAATCGAATATTATGTAAAAATCAATAATTCACTAATTTGCGCTGAATTTGTTTTGTTTTGACTCTTATTTTTTAAATAGAGTCTTATAACTAAAAGATTTTTCTTTTTTAAAATGAAATAAATTAGATAAGACAAAAAAATACATTTAGTAGATATTATAAAGAATACAATTATTGATAAATTTTTAGTAATAATTTTAAATTTAAAAGAAAGTATAGATATTATTAATTAATCAATTTTAGCAATTTTCGGCTCAATTGGCCATTAAATTACTAAATTTACTTCACAATAAACAAGAACAAAAAAAGTGTACGGATGAGTGAGTATCTATAATTTTAGAAAAAATCTTATTAAAAAGCGGTTAGCATAAATTTCATAATTATTGACCAAAAAATTAAACCAAATTATATAAAATAAATGAAAAATTAAACAAAAAAGGATGTAAAAATAAAAATATAAATTTTTTATTAAAAAATTTTTCAATTTATAGCACATTGAAGTATTATCCAAGAAAAAGAATATACAAACATACTTGTATTTTGAATTTTAGAAGAGCCGTATTTACGAGGACACTCTTTCACAATTTTAGAAAAAAAACTCATATTAACGAAAACTTCAAAGATAGTTCATAAAGCCCCCAAAAATAAAGAGATAAGAGCCGTCAAGTGAAATTATAAATCTCCTATAAGTAAAAATTATTTAATAAAAAACAATTAAATCGGCGCAAGAAACAAAACTATGATATATTGCGCTAATAATTGCCATTTAGTTTTTAAACCAGCTAATAAAGGGTTATGTCTTTTATAATAATAATTAAATAAAAATAAATAGTTTTGCGTTCATAAAATGTTTAATAAAATACATATAATAATAATTCGATTCAATTTAATTTTGCTATTTAAAATAAAATTTTATCAATATAATGAAAACCATTCTTATGTTTATGATAAAAAATTGTAATTTAATGTAAATAAAACTTACATCAAATAATCCAATCTACCAATTTTATAACGATCCAATCGTTGTCTCGAGTATAAGGTAAACTAATGAAAGTAAAAAATTAATCAATTTAAACCTTAAAGAATAAAAATCAGTCTAATTTTTCGGATATGTTTGCCTAAATCATGAAAAAATTTATTTAATCAAAATATGGAATCATTTCTTAATCTAAATGATGACTCATGAATAGATAGATAGATGAAAAAAGAAAATGCTATAAATGACTTTTTATTACCCTTACAATGTTCATTATTTGAAAAACTTAATTTCCTCCACTCTAATTAACCAATCAAAATTAAAACAAATAATAAACATCTAGCATATGAAATATTTAATAATTTTGATACTACATTGAAAAAATGATAAACTCACATTGGCATACAAGTTAGAGTAAAAACTTAACAATCCATTGTAAAAATATAAATTCAATAAATATACAAAAGTTAGAAAAATTTAAAGGAAAAGTTTAAAATAAAATTGGCAATGCTTGAAACGGAAAAAGAATAATGTACAAGAATTAACAATAAAAAAGCTGGGCAATTAGACCTAAAGTAATTAAGAAAGAAAAAGCAATGATGTAAAAAAATACGAATTGAAATAAAATTTTATTTTTGAAAATGATTGTAGGCAATATTATATTCTTGCAAAAATCAAAAATCTTTTATCATTGTAAAAAAATTATTTAATTAAAACAAATATTATGATATTATAGTTACAATGTATTTAATTTAAAGCTAATTTAGCAAACGTATTTTAAGCTTAAAAAATATTCGAATAAAGCAAATTGATCATAGGAAGATAACAGGGCCGAACATGCAGCCATGAATCAGGTCATAAAGGCATGAGATATCAAAATAAAACATAATTCAGCAAAACAAAAAATTGGTGTATCATCACATTATGTGCTATGATTAAAGCAATGAGATAAATAGACATTAAATCTTAAAAGAAAAAATAAATAAAGGAAAAATTGTCATTAAATTAATTTTATTAAATAATAAGGGCAAAAAGAAAAACCGAATAAAAGGATATTAAAAACTCATTTATCCCAAATAAAAGTGGCCGGGTTGGTCGCAGAAGAAATATTTTGTCGAGAATTGTTATATTAACATGACAATGTGTTTTAAAATACAAATAAATATTGCGCTATAAAATTGAATTATAATATAAATAATATAATATTATGATGTAAATTTTTCATTGAAAAATAATTAACAAAATGAAGCAAAAATATATAAGATGAAATTGAAAATCAGCAAAGAACTATGCAAATTACTTGACATACAGAAATAAGATATTACAAAAAATCAAAGACTCTTGTCGAGAAAAAATATTATTACTATTATTTTTAAATATAGGGAGAAATTTCAGTAGAAAATTCGTAGATTTTACTTTCTAAAATGAAAAATATTCAGTAATCTTACTTGTCAATTAATTTCATGGCTTAAAGATTTGAAATTAAAATTTTTATTTCGATGTAAACTTTTTTATTACGAGGATGGAATGCTTTTATAGTATTATTTTTAGTTTATTTTTTAAAACAATTGTCTAATCAAATTTATTATTTTCGAGACCGAATTGAATTGTATAAATAAATTTAAATATAAAATTTGAAGTATATAAACTTCACGTAAGACAATAAATTTACACACTAAAACCTTTATGGGTGCAAACAAAAATATTAAATACAAATAATGAAATTAAAATGAATATAAAACAATACACTTTAAAAATAAATAACTAAATATTATTATATTAACTGAAAATATTAATTATTAAATTGCAAAATTTACTTATTTTTGAATATGGTTGAAAAATATAATTACTGAATTACTGAAACATAGAATAGATCGGAAAATTTAACTTCCGAATAAATATATTCATTTCTAGATTTTAAAGGAATTAATTATGAGAATTACCTATTTTTTTATTATAAAATCTAAATATCTGAATTAAGATTATGACTTTAATAAAGATAATAAGTTAAAAATAATTTTATAAATGGGTTGATTCTAAAGTATGAGTAATATTTTAGGTTTATTTATATTTTAGTTTTATAACAATTTTTTTAGTGATTAATTCAAATATCTATAGCGTAATTCTTTATAATTGAAACTTAAAATTTTTTCATTATTTATTGAAGAATTAAAAAGTAAAATAACAGCATTGATTTTGTGATAAGAAATTCTAAATAAATTATTTAATTTTTTGCCTTTAACAAAAAACTTAAAAATATATTATCCTTTTAAATAAATGAAATAAAAATTGTATTCTTCATAAAAAATAAATGATAAATAATAGAAAGGTGAAAAATTATTTTGTTTTATTGTTTTTGACGTAAAAACCAACGGGTTATATGAATAGCGAATATGCTTGCTATTATATTTGAGATTCCGATTAATTAGATTAAAGCTATGAAAAACAATAAAGAATTATTTAATAGAAAACCAAACGAAATAAAAAACATAAATATAAATAAACTATTAAATTTGTGCTTGAATTTCATAACAAAATAATATAATTAAAAAGATTATTATAAATTATGAAATGAATAACTAATAAAGATTTTAATTTAATGAATAATGCGTAGATGCAACATTTCTAAAAAATTATGCGCGATAAAAAAAGAAATAAATCATTTAAAAATTATTTAAGACATAAAGTAAATAAAAAAATAATGTATGATAAGTGATCAAAATTTTATAATAAATATACATTTATTTATTCATTATAATAAGTGCAATAATATTAAAAATTTTGGTTTTAATTTTAAATAATAGAATAAATGAAAAATAATAATTGTAAATATACATTTATAAAATTATCATTTAGAATATCACTTATTAAAAATTTATTTTATAAATTAATTTTTAAAAGTAATGAAAGAATATACTAGTTCTTCAAAACCTTAACCAATAACGTATCCATTGCGCGTGAAAATAATAATACCGAATATACCAAATAAATTCATGTTTTAGGGCACATTTAAATCGAAGTTTAAAAAATTAATTAAAAAAGTATGAAAACATAAATGTGAATAAAAAATATAGCACTTGATATTTAATAATTATATTCTGATATTGAAATTTTAAATTTTATTGAGGCCGTGGAATAAATAAGTTTAAAATTTTTATATTTGTTAAAAAAATAAATGATTTATATAAAATTAAAATTTTGGAATGGTAAGTGATTTGATTAATTTGAAGAAAGTTTAAAAAAAATTAATAATAAACGAAATGGTGTTTTTTTTTTGGTGAAATTTACCGAATTAACTAAACAAACGGAAATGATTTTTTGGTATAATTAATTGTAAAGAAATAATGGAGGCAAAAATCATACATAATTTACAAAAATAAAATAAAAAATATGAAAAGAAATATTTAAAAACAGTGAAGTTCTTCAGAATGATAAAAGATTTCAGCACCACATGGACGATTTAATTAAAAATATTTTTATTTGATTAGTTTATGTCATTTCTAATATTTAAAATTTTTATATTTTTTCACGAAACCGAAATCGTCAGGCCGAAGTCGGCAAGCCGATGACTGCATGCCAAATCAATAGGCAAAAATTTATTTGGTATTATAAAAAATTTTTTATTTTTGCTAAATGAAGCTTCTGGCCAAGATATAAAGCCTTTCCTTTTTGATATACAAAGAATGTAAAGCAAATTTGAGTGGTGATGGCCTGGTGGTTATGCCTTCCTTCCTTTTTTTCTTCTAAAGTTCAATTCCCTACCCTGCAAATAATTGTTTTGGTTTTTTTCCTATCCAAAACATTTTTAAAGATTTTAACATTGATATTTTTATTTTAATATTTTTTAAATTTTTATTTTATATGATAGAATAAAATTTTGAAAAATTGAAATATACTCTAAAAAACCAAATTACTTGTCCTTTCTTAAAACATTTTCAAAAATTTTTAAAAATTTAATTCACCACGGCGACGCCTATCGGCACCGCCGGATGCTAAAAATCCTTTATTTTCTTTAAAATTGTCACATTATGATAATCTGATAATTATTAGAGAGGGAATTTTTATTTGAAAAATTCTGAAAATGTGCTAAAACCCAAAAATATGCCAAAATATGTTCGAAAATATTTGTTAAAAATTGGGAAAATCCAGTGTCTTTATGTAAAATCCCAGCAATGACAACAAGAAAAATTATCAAGAAGTAAAAAAGGAGACTTACAATTGCAGATACTATGCCAATAAATCAGAAACAGACTTCGTTTGAATTCAACATTCAAAAAGCAAAAACAAATTTAAAAAAATATATAAAGCATTTAAAATAAAATTGATTGTAAATAAATTCCATAACTGATTTTAACAAATTTGAAATATATAAATATAATTCATTCGCAATATGAGCATTTAAAAGCATAACCTAATATGATATGATTAAAATAAAAATCAAGAACAAGTGAGACAATGTAAATAATAATGACCTTCTGGAATTGGTCAAAATATATAAAACATCTTATTCAATAAAAACACCGCAATATTCAACAATATATATATATATATTATATATATTTTTTAAATGCAATTGAGAAAAACAACAACTAAATAAATTATCTACAATAAAACTTATCTAAAAAATTTTAATAAACAATCAAAGCATTACAAATAAACTTTTTAAATTAAGAGCGTTTCATTAAGAACGTTAGTCTGAAATCGGGGTCAGCTCAAGCAATTATTACAATCATAGAAATAACAAAAAACTTTAATTTTATAGAGCTAATGGAGTTATAAAACCCGGATTTAATACCCGGCAATACCCAGACCCGGGGTTTGCTCAAATACCCGGACCCGTCTAACCCTAGTAAAAATTAAATACATGAAAATAAATAACAACAAACAAGGACATCGAACAATATATTTGAGAAAAAATTTTTTTGGGTTTAACTTTTACATATTTTGCTACCTAAAATCCTTAATAAAAAATTTTTAGATGCTTTTTTTCTGCCTTTTTTTGTGCCTTTTCGTACCTTTTTTTCAAATTTTTGGTGCCTATTATAGTGCCTTTTTTGCGTTCTCTATAATAATAAAACAAATATAAAATTTAATACATAAACAATACAACTCAGAATAAGGAAATTATTGAGTTAAACGAATATTAAAAAACCTCTATTAAAACAAACACTCGATAATAAAAAATTTCAAATTTACATAGCGATAAAAAATACATTTATTCAACTATAAAAAAAAATATATATATATAAAAACTTACTTTAATAATTAAACAGAAAAAACTTAATTAAAGAATTACTAAATCATTTACATTTTTGCCACTTAAAATAAAAATTTTAAAATTTAAATCCATATTCCAGATAAAAGAAAAAACTTTAAAAGATTACCTAAACTATAAATTTTTTGAAAAATTACAATAAATATTTAATGAGATAATTAACTTATATGTTTATTCGATCATTTAGGTGAATTACAAACATATAATCGCCTCGTATCTATAACTGTTAAGTTAATTTAATTAAAACCGATATTAAAAAAATTACGTCAGACATGAAATAAATTTAAAGGTATAAAAAATACATAAGAATAGAGTATAATTATTTGGCCAAGAGTTAAAATGTTGAGATTGAAATAAAATATTTGACTTTTTAAAAAAAGCCTTGAAAAAATAAAATAAAGTTTTAATATGCCTGTTTATCATCAAATGAGAAAACTAATAATTTTATTTGAATTTAAGTATTTTCATTAATAGTGAGAGATATTATTAATTGATATGATTTTTTAGATTGGTAAAGATCAAAATATCTAAAAACTACAAGATTAATTAATTAAAAATGACTAACTTTTCGAAAAAAACTAAAATGAATAATTTTGCAAACTCTAAACTAAAGAATCCCATATTATCTATGGGTGCACCCCAAAGTTTTGCCGAAAAAATTTCGCCGGGACATAGTTTTGCTAAAGAAATATTTTAATATTTCAAGAAAAAAATTTTAGAAATTTTTTTGTATATAAATTCCTTAGCGAGTTTTTGGAAAAATTTCGAAATGCTTATTAATTCATCATAAATACAAGAAGAATCGCTGAAAATTTTTTCTAATTTTTTTTGAAATTTTTATAAAAAATTCTAAGAAATAAGATTTTTTACTTTAAAAATTTTAAGTTAATTTTTTTTTAAATTCAATAACATTAATAACATAATCTATTAATAACTGTCGCTTCCGCTAACAAAATAATAATAATTTCAATATAATATTTTAAAATCAATTGCATATAATTGTATAATAAAAAAACAGTTAAAATAATATAAATAATTAAAATGGAAATTTTTAATTGAAATAATGGTATCATATCCTTGTTTAAATTGCATTCTGCAAAATAAAGTGTTTTGATCACACCTGTAAAATCGTTATAAAATTAACTATAATCAATATATACCATATTAAATTTTTGCAACAAATATTAGTCTCCTCCCTCCCTCCCTTCTTCACTCTTTATTGAATCATAACTCATCTAAATTGACCAAACGATTAATACTCGAGCTAACTTGAAACAGATAAAATTCTTTAAATGAGAATTGTGTAAATAAATAAATCCAAGATTATGAATCAATCAACAAAAGATTAATCAAAAAAATTATTGATTATTTACAAATTAAAGTTGGCTCTCGAAATAGTCATGGGAAGCCGCCATGAAGTGTCAACACTTAAAATCAGTTATAAAACTAAACCCAAAAATGAAATCAAAAATAAAGGAAAAATATTATTTCACGAAAACAAAACAAAATAAAATTAAAAAACCAAAAATAAAATCAAACAAAAAATTTCTGTTTTACTAAACGAAAAGGAAAAAAATAAGAGTTAGTAAAAAACGAAAAACACTGAAATTTTTACATAATTTCATCTTTATAAATTATATCAAACAATTTAAATTAGTAGAAACCATATCATTTACAATAAAAATATTTAAATAATAATATTAAAACACAAGGAAGGTATTAAAATATAAATTTAAAGGAAGAACATTAATGGCAAAAAGAGACAATCAAATATTAATCACTGGAAAAAATAAAACATTAATAAATTCTATAGCAATAATAAGCTAAACTTAAATAAGCATTTTAATTTTAATTAACATGAAAAATAATGTAGAAAATTTATTAAAATAAAAATTTAATTATTATTGGCAAAT
>SIJG01000047.1:140783-151896 GCA_023374025.1 Heterodera schachtii
TGACCTATTAAATTTACATAATTTTTATGCAGATTATATTTACAATATTAAGAAGCTTTTCGATGTTTAAAAGTAATATTTCTATATTTACTATACATTTAAATAAATTTATCATTTTATAAAAAGGAATATATTTTTTTAATTAAAGTAAATTTTTCTTATCTTTGTTTACGCAATATTTTATTTTCGTATCATTAATATAGTTAAATTATTTAGAATAATTAGAATAATTTTTAAACACTTTTCTTTAATTAACCATTAATTTTGTTTTGGTCTTTTTAAATATATTTATTTTTCTATGAAAATTCATTCATTAATAGCATAATGATGTTTACATTTTATAAATCAGCAAGATTATTAGTTAACGAATTTAAAGATATGGATAAAATTAATGTCAACAGAATAAATGTTAAGTTATTTTTTTATCATATTTTTTTAGTTTTTTTTTACGTTGAAATTATTTTTTAGAAATTTGCCCACAAATTTTTCTTCAATATACACTTTATTATTGCATATTTATATGAATAACATTGAGCGATTTAAATGCACACGCTTTTACTTTAAAAATTTCATTAGCATCTTTGAAATATTTTCGACATATAACAAAACTAGAGAAAAATATAATTATTTTGATTATTTTAAAAAATGTTTACTTTTCTATATTTAACAATTCTTTTGCAAATGGTTTCGAAATATTTTTTATATTCGCATTTTGTTTAGAGTTGCAAGTTTATTTTTATTTGTTATTGGTTTAATTTAAATTTCGAACCAAAAATTAAATGGCTTCATGAATTGATAAAAAATAAACAAAATTAATTATAATGAATTTTTATTTTTTGATTAAATTAATTATTCTATAATCTTGGTAAGTCCAGAATCATCTTTTTTTGTTTGCCATGATGGTCTTCTTCAAATAAAATAAGAAACAAAATGAACAAATTTTAGAATTTATATAAATTTTTATAATTTCATAATATCGTTAAAAATTCATAAATTATAATAAATAATTATTTTATTTATCTCTTGATGTAAATATTCACGTTCAATCTTTTAGCTGTCAATTATCAGTTAAGCCGACATAGTTATATATTTAATTTATATTTTTCTTATGAATTATAATAATTTTACTCCTCAAAAGAGAGGAAATAAAATAATTAATTTTAGCGCTTTTAATTTTACATTTAAATTTGGGAGCATAAATAAAATATTTTTTAACGATTTGGGCGGCATAATAACTTCCGAAGCATTCGTTTTTAGTGCGTGCGCGCAGGGTAAAGTTTAGCAGAATTCTTCAATATTATCCCCAAAAAAAAAAAAAAAAAAAATCAAAAACGGCTCATAAAAATTTTTTTTTGCTCTTCAAAATAATTATAAGGCTCATTTTTCTGGCGGCGTATGAATTTCGCATTTATTTCGGCCATTTAAACAGAAATATTTTTCTGCCTTAATTTGCATACCTCAGGCTCTTTGACAATAAATTTTCAATTTGACCATTCAAAATTTTGGCTACCGATACATGAAAGAACTCCCGAAGGAGCGGCGCTCCTCAAATTAGGCATTTGCTGAAATATAACATACAAAAGGACTAAAAAATAATTATTCCCAATCAATTGCATTGTGAACTAATTCACTCATCATCAATCATTGAACTAGAAATTAAACGCTTGAAACGATCCCTATTTGGGAAGCTAAAAAGAGCTTCTCTTCTCGGCAAGCGTTTTAGTTTGTTCATAATGCCTTTAGCAGGCTTTCAGCAAAAAGGTCTGCTGCTGGCCTTAAATTACAAAATTCTTAAATTTGGTTAATGAATTGAGCTGTTTGTGAGATAAACTTATTTATGTTAATTTTATTTGCCATTTTCCGGACCAAAAATATTAATTGTACCCCACAAATTGTTTTTAGTTCAATTTAAGAAAGTTCCAAAATTAAAGAAATATCTCTAATAAAGAAATATTTTTTTTTACCATTTCTTGACAAATAGCCCTAAGGCCGCATAAATAAATATTTAAAAAGATACAGGACTGAATATGTAAGAGAGACTTAGAATGTTAGCCTTTTTGCTAAAATAAACAAAATCCCACAAACTCTAAAAAATGTCTTGACTAAAAATGACAATAAACTTTTAGTCAAGACATTTGAAATAAATATTTTATTTTAGCTTATTTAAATTAACAATTAATTTATCGATTAATTAAATGATAAAATATTACCATTTAATAAACAAACTAATTAATTTTATTGACAAATTAAATCAAATTTCAAACCAACATTAAATTCTTATGAGTTCAAGAAACTTTGTGAAGAAATTCTTTGATTATCAATTATTTTTCCTGAATGAGAAAAGACTGTTAAGAGAACAAAATTTAAATGAATTATTAAAGTTTGTCGGTAATAAATATGGTCTATAAATCGCCAAATTAGTAATATATGTAAATCACCAAGGATATATGAAAAAATTTATTTTTACATGAAAAAATATTTAAAACAATTATATCTGCTTTAAATAATGAAGCCTTTAATTTAAATATTAATATAAACTAAATGCTGTCTATTGAATTCCTCGCGTCATTTCAAAACCATTGGAATGGACTGAGAGAAGAAGTTACGCTGACTGCCATATGTACGAAATTTGCAAAAGTGTACGATAAATAAGGAAAATATTTGTTGGATGAAAAATGCCTGACAATAAAATGGATCAAAAATGATATCAATGACGACAATAATGTGCTAAAATTATCTACAGTGAATAAACAATGGCACAAAACAAATAGTTCATGCCACAAAATACAATAGAAATAATAAGAAAAAATACCTATAATTATTTGACAGATTATTATAAATAAAATATTCCTAATGATTATATCGGAATATAGAACTTAAAACATACAAATAGTAAAAATTAAAATAATTCAATATGATTTGCATACAAAGAATGCAAGACGAGATTTATCAAAAAGCATTTTTTAGAGTTTGTGGGATTTTGTTTATTTTAGCAAAAAGGCTAACATTCTAAGTCTCTCTTACATATTCAGTCCTGTATCTTTTTAAATATTTATTTATGCGGCCTTAGGGCTATTTGTCAAGAAATGGTAAAAAAAAATATTTCTTTATTAGAGATATTTCTTTAATTTTGGAACTTTCTTAAATTGAACTAAAAACAATTTGTGGGGTACAATTAATATTTTTGGTCCGGAAAATGGCAAATAAAATTAACATAAATAAGTTTATCTCACAAACAGCTCAATTCATTAACCAAATTTAAGAATTTTGTAATTTAAGGCCAGCAGCAGACCTTTTTGCTGAAAGCCTGCTAAAGGCATTATGAACAAACTAAAACGCTTGCCGAGAAGAGAAGCTCTTTTTAGCTTCCCAAATAGGGATCGTTTCAAGCGTTTAATTTCTAGTTCAATGATTGATGATGAGTGAATTAGTTCACAATGCAATTGATTGGGAATAATTATTTTTTAGTCCTTTTGTATGTTATATTTCAGCAAATGCCTAATTTGAGGAGCGCCGCTCCTTCGGGAGTTCTTTCATGTATCGGTAGCCAAAATTTTGAATGGTCAAATTGAAAATTTATTGTCAAAGAGCCTGAGGTATGCAAATTAAGGCAGAAAAATATTTCTGTTTAAATGGCCGAAATAAATGCGAAATTCATACGCCGCCAGAAAAATGAGCCTTATAATTATTTTGAAGAGCAAAAAAAATTTTTATGAGCCGTTTTTGATTTTTTTTTTTTTTTTTTTGGGGATAATATTGAAGAATTCTGCTAAACTTTACCCTGCGCGCACGCACTAAAAACGAATGCTTCGGAAGTTATTATGCCGCCCAAATCGTTAAAAAATATTTTATTTATGCTCCCAAATTTAAATGTAAAATTAAAAGCGCTCACGGCCATTTTTTTAACATTGAGGAAAAAGCTTTAGGACTGCCTAACATTGTTATTTATGCTCAGTCGAAATTATCTTGGTAAAGTTTTTTATGAACCATTTTTTTTGCATAAGGCAAAATATAATTGAAACAGCCAAAAATTCTGATTCTGCTCCCTCGGCATTCTGAATAAAAATTATATTCACGGCTTTTGGTGCTTTTAGGTTTTTTTCATGATATTGTGGGTGAAAACATTCATTATTTATTTTGGGTCATTGGATGATACACATTGGCCATGATGAACCTTGCCCGTGCATGTATAAATTTTCTTTTATTTTTTCTTTTTTTACTTTCATCGACTGTACCGGAAGCGCATTTTACAGCCCTGAGAAACCCAGCGCCGATACATCACAAGAATATAATGCTGATGTAAGCCATTTATCAGCATTTTTCTCAGATTATAGGCTGTTTCAGCCATTTTTTGCAAAAGCCATTTGCTTTTCAATGAGGCCGAAATACAGTTTATTGTTATTGTGGCACTGACTATTTTTAATTTTGGCTCTAGGGCCATCTGTCAAGTTATGGAAGAAAATTAAAATTTTTTTACATTTTTTTGGTCAGTTTACCCTAATCTCAAATTTTGAATGTTCCAGAAGCCTTAATGATTTGACAAAAAAATTAATTAAATTTGACAAATTATTTCACTTATCTTTGTGACATAAAATAATTAGTCATGTTGAATAAAAAAACATAAAATAATATAAAATTAAATACTATTAAGAAAGAATAAAATTTAAAAAAAAATTGCTTAAACGAAAATATTACATTCTACGAACAAGAAATTGAACCCTTTTATCCAGCAAATGAGAGCAAGTTAGTTATCCAAAAAAACATTTAAATAATTTGAAATATAATTTCTGATCTGTGTAAGTATAAACATAAAATTAAGAAAACAGAACAAACAAAATAATTTATTAAAACAAAAATTTTCTACATAATATGCTGAGTACAACATGAAAAAGCAAAATAAAATTTCAAAAAAATATGATAAAATTTGATTTTAAAAAGTATCTAATCTGTTATTAAGCTTGCTTTAGAAATGTAAAACGAATGTGTATTTCTGCGATTCGTTGGTTTAGAAGAAAAATCATTATAGCTGCTGTTACCATGTAAGTGCGAAATCTCATAGATTAATTATTACGAGTTTCTGATAAATATGGTGTCAGAACTTTTGCCAAAAATTTTAAATAAATTAATGATAAAAGATTTATGAATAAAGAAGACGAATATACACATTTTTAAGAATTAAAAAATAGCAGTAAAATTATACCTGTAAAGAATTAATTATATCACTGAATAATGGGATGTGAATGTTTATCACTAAAGATACGCAATTAGTTGAACGGATTTAAAGAAAATTTAACCGTCTGACCAAGATTGTGGACTAATAATTTAATTATGCTGAAAAATCACCTAATTAATCTTGGTTTCATAAATATTTAATATATTTTCCAAATTACACAATTGTGAAGTTAACTTAGTAAAATTGAATGCCCATTGAACAAAAAATAAGAATTGTCCTCCATAATAAATCGATATAATTCATAAAATATGCAATTAAACTAAAGTATTTATATTTAAACTCAGTAAATTAAATAACATAAATAAACTTAATGCATCATAGTGAATTTTTCGCTCAAATTCAAATAATTTCGTTTAAAATTTTATTTTCAAAATTTTCCGCAGCAAAAGCACTGGCATTTACGGATTCACTTATCTTTCTTTCTGATGAAAGCTCAAATGAAAGCACAAATTAAAACTTTCATATTATTATTAACTTAAAATTTTTCAATGAAAATATAATTGAATGTTGAAGTTAAAAAAGATAACTAATAAAAAATGAATATTATCAATTCAGTTTATTATTTCGAATACCGATTAAATTAAAATAAAATAAAAATGTAAAACATTTAGAACCTTAAAACAATAATGTAAAATAAATTTAAAAAATTACAAACCATTTAAATGAATATCCTCACCGATTTGCATACCAATACATATATGTCTCTGACCTTTTGGAGTAAATTAATTTTATTATATGTTTGTCATCTTAAAGTTAATTTTTATTTGTGTTCAGGTTAAACACCCCAAAAAAGCCTGAGAGATTCGCAAGTAAATAATAATATAAAAAAGTGATTATACGAAAAAAGTTTTTTATATGACATAAAATTTTTGAAATATTTAAAAATTACTGCATTTCAATAAATTTGTTAAGTAAAATTGGATTGTTTTTTCTAAATATTTTGTTAAAAAAAGATTGAATTCAAACGTTTTTTCCGTTCTAAGATTCTTATTTTCTTAGACAATATGTCGACACAGGCGGAGCTGATCGTCCGAAGGTTTTGCGACAGGATTTGGTCCATTTGTATCAGGTGTCCCAAACGGATTTTTCTGTCAGTTTAGTGCCATCCATAAGACGTCTCATGTAAGCTGTTTATCTTAAATCTTGAAAAATTTATATATATTTAAAAGTATTAATCAAAATTGACTGAAAAATGTAATGTAATTGAAAAATAAATCAATCCACAAAAATATAAAAATTAAGGTAAAATTAGTAAAGTTAACTTATATTATTATTAACTTAAAATTTTTCAATGAAAATATAATTGATGTTGAAGTTAAAAAAGATAACTAAAAAAAAATAAATATTATCAATTCAGTTTATTAATTCGAATGCCGATTAAATTAAATTAAAATAAAAATGTAAAAAATTTAGAACTTTAAAACAATAATGTAAAATAAATTTTAAAAAATTTGGTCAATTTGTCTCAGGTGTGTCCAAATGGATTTTTCTGTCAGTTTAGTTGCCATCCATAAGACGTCTCATGTAAGCTGTTTATCTTAAATCTTGAAAAACTTATATATTTAAAAGTATTAATCAAAATTGAAAATAAAATTTGAAAACAAATTATTAACTAATTTGTTTAATTATGAATAATGCTAAAAATTAAAAGTCTTCTCGTTTTCCTCTGCCAAGAGTGTTGAAATCAGTAAAAGCAATTTTTTGTTTTTAAAAATCTTATATTAAAACTTAATAACCAATTATGAAAAAAATGCCACATTAAATTTGAAAATTTTTTCGATTAATCCTAAGAATATTTTAAAAATACATAGATTGAAAATATAAAAAATAATTTTCCTTAAATAATGGAGAACAAAATTCTTTACCGGTTCAAAGTATCAAAAAACTAATTTTTTGTTTATAAATCAATATAGCCTGACCGAATATATCCATAAATTCTTATAATAAAGTTCAAATAGAAAATTCTTTGAAATTATTGACCAAAACATTTGTTTAGAGAAAAAAAGAAAAGCAAATAAATGAATTTAAAGAAATAATGGTACATAGAAAGAAAAATGATGTAATAAATGCTGCGATAAATTTATGTTATCCATAATTTAAAAATGAAAAATATTAAACATAGATAACAGTTAATAAAAATTATTAATTCAGTGAAATTTATCCGAGTGAGAAGCGAAGATGCCATGATTAATGAAATAATATTAATAATGAGCAATAATATGCATTTTTAGAATTATCATAATATTATGTCAAAAGCAATAAAATCATATGTCGTTCCGTTTTATTATAAGTTTTGCCGACAATATGTTATCGAATTAAATAAAACGATGTAAAATATTAATGGCAAATGGAAATGTTTCACTTTGCAATTTATAATAAAAAAAAAATATCAAAGAAACGAAATTTTAATTAAAATACGAATAAATAATTTTTGCATTGCTACTGGAAAAATCTCGGTTTTAAACAGTTTTTTTCCTGAAATTCCATTAAAATATATGATGTCAATTAAACACTTATAGCCTTCTTTGAAAATTTTGTAATACAAAGATGGAATAAATTGATTCAAATCATTCCGTGTTTAGCTAAACTCTCTCAAGACACACAGGAATAAGGTTCACGACAAATAGATGCTAATAAGTCGAAAAGTAGATTAAACAATTTAAATTGTTTTTCATGGAGAAGCACAATAAAAAAAACAAAATTACATAAAAGAAATAATAATTTAAAAAAAATAAAAAGTACTAAATACACAAAAAGTATTATAAATGCAACATATTAAGCAATTAATAAATCAAACAAAATTTATACAACATGAAACAGACTACGGAGAAGTATATCTAAATTACGATAATTTTCTGAAATAAAAAACACTATTAACATACTTAAAAAGAGCATTACCATGGATTTATAGACAGAAAAGATGATCAAGAAAGTCAAAGAATAAACATTATTAATTTTAATCTAACGAGATTTCATTTGCTCTAAATTGAAGTTAAAAACAAATAGGCATTAATTGTTATGAAGTCAAAATTTTTAAAAATATTGAAGGAATTTAAAAGTAATTAGTGTGCTTGCTCAAGATTATGAGATACTAAATTCAACCAAATTATGAAAATCACCTAATTAACTCTTATTTCACTATTTTTTTCCAATATTAATTCTTTTTAGTTTTGTGAGCCCTTTAGAAAGACAATAAAATAAAGATATTTCAAATAATCAAAGATATATAATGTTTAAATGACATTAAAAGATAGTTTAAAAAATTTATTTATTCCTTTATATGAGTATTTGTTTCATAAAGCGATTGCTTTTATTTACTAATACTGTATGACTTGTTGGTATTTCTATTTCACTATCTATATAACTTATGGTTTTTTATAACGCCCTTTTTATGGATTTTTTATAAGCTCAGCACTTTTATTCTAGCAAATATTACTATACTTCCTATATTCTCATTCCATTGGTATAAAGTTGTTACACAATTTATATTTCTCTGCAAAATTTTTTTGATGAATAGAATTAATTCGTCATTTATACCAAACATAGAACCATTCTTTAATTCGAAAAATGAATTAATGATCCTATTGAATACCTTCATTTTTCCTTTTATATTAAAATAATTAATAGGAGTTTTAATATAAAAGGCAATTTAATTTTTGGTTTTTTGAAAAAATCTATTTAAAAATTAATACCCAAATATTTTTATTTAAAATTAATAAGAAAGCCAAATGGCCTTTATTGAAAATATCTATAAATGAGCATTTCTTTAATTAATGTCAAATTAATATATAAGAGAATAATGATAAACGGAATAACAAAAATTGAAATAAATTCACTAAACTAAAAGAGGGGGAAACGAAAAACCTAATTTAGCTCTCAATGATTAAACTACTATTAAGCATTATAATACTTATATTAAAATAATAGGTCATCCAAAAAAAACATAAGAATCGTTTAATCTAATTATGGATTTAAAAGTAAAAAGCTAAATTACAAATTTTATGATAGATTTTAAAGAAATAAAAGAAAAGCAAAATGGTTATTAAATAAATAAGTAACAATATATAATAAAATACAAATATACTTCAATTTTTTAAAATAAACGAACAAATGAAAATTGCCCGATTTGATTCGTGATACAAAATGAACAGTTAATAATAATTTCAAAAATGTTAAATCAAACTAAATTAAAAAACAACAACCAGTTATATTTTTAATGTTTGTCCAATTCATCTTTGTAGCTAATCTGGAGTTCACACGGTGACAAAATCATAATAATAGTAAAAATATAATAAAATCAACTAATTTTTTCCATTTAAATTTATAACAATTAAATGAAAACAAAATAGATTATTTGATCTCAAAAATAAATCAATCTATATTAACGCAAATATTCGAACACGACGTAAAAATAAATTACTGATATTAATTTAAAAATCCTATATAATAAAGTTGAGTGTTTGTCAGTTCCAGTTTTTGAATTTGTATGGCGTTTTGTTTTTGTTTTGCGTTAAAAATGCATTTGAAAAATATAAATGTTTGGTTTTGTTTTTTATTGTTTTTGCGTTAAAAATTCATTTGAAAAATGAAATGTTTGGTTTTGTTTTTATTTGTTTTGATTAATAATGCATTACATAAAGCATTTTTAATAAATGTTCTTTTATTGTTTATGTAAATGATTATGGAAAGAAAACTTTATTGCCTTTTGTCCCTCTATTTTAGAATTTGATTTTGTGTTTGTTATTATGTTTTTTGATTGTTTGTTTTTAATTTTATCTTTGAATTAAAAATAAAAATTATGTCTATGCTTACAGTTAGTCTATTATTGTGCTTTAGTCTGTCTGTTTTTTTGATTTAGCCAAAAATGAACTGATTACTTAAATTGAATTTTCTACAGGTTTTAATATATTAACTTTCTCTCTGCCGCTTCGGCATTTTTTCTTTATTAACTGCCGGTCGGCCATCCACGTCTTATCAAATATTTTGGATGGAGTGATTTTAGTTGAAGTTTGTTTTTTGGTTTTTTATGTAAAATTTTGTTTATAAAATTTAGATATGAGTTATGAAGAACCAAATTTTGTGATCGCTCATGGCTGCCGTGGCCATCATTCAACAGATTGCTCAGGCTGAGTTTCAGTGCCGTATCAAAGCTTACTGGGATTCATTTGTTTTAATAATATTTTGCTTTGTTGTGTTAATTATTATGTAAAATTTAGAAATGAGAACAATCATTGAAGAAACGCCGTTGGATTACAATTGGTTGCGATTTCATTTCTGAAGTGTTGAACCTGTCGATCGGCCACTCATTCTTTTTGCTCACTCTCGAGAAATTCACTACATCAACTTTGGCGGTCCCTTTTGTAGGTGGGTTGGGAAGAATTGTGATCAAATTTGCCAAATAGGTCATGTCTTTGATAAAACATTAGTGTTTGTTATGTGAATTTAGTGTGACACAAAAATGTGCCTAATGTTTTTTGTGATCAAATTTGCCAAATAGGTCATGTCTGATAAAACATTATTGTTTGTTATGTGACTTTAGTGTGACACAAAAATGTGCCTCATGTTTTTGATAAAACATTAGTGTTTGTTCTGTGAATTTAGTGTGACACAAAAATGTGCCTCATGTTTTTCATAAAACATTAGTGTTTGTTCTGTGAATTTAGTGTGACACAAAAATGTGCCTCATGTTTTTTGATAAAACATTAGTGTTTGTTCTGTGAATTTAGTGTGACACAAAAATGTGCCTCATGTTTTTTGATAAAACATTAGTGTTTGTTATGTGACTTTAGTGTGACACAATAATGTGTCTCATTTTTTTGATAAAACATTAGTGTTTGTTCTGTGAATTTAGTGTGACACAAAAATGTGCCTCATGTTTTT